>JBAKBP010038774.1:0-7500 GCA_037953745.1 Lithodes maja
ATATATATTACTTACTTATTTATATATATGCGCACACACAGCTTGAAGGAATGTGGAACAGTTTGATATTATACGCAAATACCATATAAATACGGAGTTATATCAGAAATGTAGAATGGATTATAGTGAAAGATAAAATGCAATATTTCCCAATTAAGCAATGCAGTATAGCTCTATGTCCAGTGGAAGCCAGCCATTGTTCTCTAGATATCCTGTAATAAGCTAGATCGGCCATGTATTCGTTAGGACGCCATCTTGGAGCTATTTTCCCTAACATTTAGTAGCGGTATACAATATTTGACTGTTTACAGTATATCGTCAACAATAACCACTTTTACAGTATATCGTCAACAATAACCACTTTTTACAGTATATCGTCAACAATAACCACTTTTTACAGTATATCGTCAACAATAACCACTTTTACAGTATATCGTCAACAATAACCACTTTTTACAGTATATCGTCAACAATAACCACTTTTTACAGTATATCGTCAACAATAACCACTTTTTACAGTATATCGTCAACAATAACCACTTTTTACAGTATATCGTCAACAATAACCACTTTTTACAGTATATCGTCAACAATAACCACTTTTTACAGTATATCGTCAACAATAACCACTTTTTACAGTATATCGTCAACAATAACCACTTTTTACAGTATATCGTCAACAATAACCACTTTTTACAGTATATCGTCAACAATAACCACTTTTTACAGTATATCGTCAACAATAACCACTTTTTACAGTATATCGTCAACAATAACCACTTTTTACAGTATATCGTCAACAATAACCACTTCGCTGCAGTTCATCTATCATCGCTCTATAGTCTGTTTATTTTCACCTGACGGTAAACTGAATCCCTGAGCAACTGATGTCTCGATGCTTACGAAAATATATGAAACTACTATGTCTACCTGTCTTAGTGGCGCAATGCATAAGGTGTTGATTTTCGGTGTGAGCGTCCTGGGTTCGAATCCACGGACTGCCACATGTGTTTGTAATATTTCATTAATCGATTTTAGGAGTAGAGTTGGTTGTTGGATAGAACATAATAATTAATGCCAAGTTTTATTAACAACATATTTCGCTTCAAAATCTTCGTGATAGCTGATTAATTAAGATGAATAGATTACAATTTACCGTCAACTGAAAATAAATAGACCATAGTTTCTGATACCAGTGCAAAATATCCAAACAATGTTGCTGAAACAAATGTTGACCATCGAAATTTGACGATAAAAGCATTCGTGAGATATTTCGTTGCGTGACATATAAACACAAATAGCCACTTACTCCGAAATAAAAATCCCACTTTTACAAACCGAGATGGCACAAAAACAAAGCCGGAAAAAAATCGAAAACCAAAATAATACGTCAGACATTTCTTGGGAAAATATTGGACTGAGACAAATTAATTAAAATTCTAAGAATGCCTCGGATGGCGGGAAGTGGAATGAAGGGGAAATATTGGTGGGATGTTATTGGGATGTGTGTGTGTGAGAGTGAGTGAGTTACAAGGAGTTACAAGCAATAGTTAGTATCTCAGAGATACATTCCGAGGAGATACTCGAAGTGGAAGGAGAGATACTGTTTAGTGCACTACACTCTTTACAGAGTGTGCAAAATACTATCTACTCTCTTCTTGAACTGCTCTACTGAAGAACTATTTGCAACTTCGGAGGGAAGTTTGTTCCAGGTATAACAGATCTTATATGTGAACAAATTTCCACAGATACTAGTGCTGAACCTTTCAAATTCTAATTTCCACCCATGGTTGCATGTTGTATTCATATTGAGACTAAATGTTTTGCTATAATCCACATTGTCAAACCCAGTAAGTATTTTAAATACTTCAATGAGCTGACCTCGTAGTCTGCGGGTCTCCAATGGGAAGAGATCAAGAGCTCTCAACCGGTCCTCATAGTTCATTCTTCTAAGCGATGGAATAAGTTTTGTAGACCCTAGCTTGTAGGCTACTCTTTCCAGTCGCTCTATATCTTTCCTGTGTGCTGGGGACCAGAATTGAACAGCATACTCCAGGAGAGGCCGTATCAGAGCGTTGTAAAGTGTGCGGACTATTTCCTTATTTCTATACTTAAATTGCCTCTTAATATAGCCTAATCATTTCTGAGCTTTCTTCTCTACTTCAATGCACTGCTTGGAAAACTTTATGTCACTGCTAATCAGAACACCCAAATCCTTTTCCAAGTCAGTCACTTCCAGAGGCATTCCCAATACTGAATAGCCTGAATTGAGGTTTGCTTGGCCAATATGCATCACCTTGCACTTTTCCAAGTTTAGAGCCATCTGCCATGTCTCCGACCATTCACCCAGTCTGTTGAGGTCCATCCTGAGCTGTTCAACCCCTTTGGGGTCTTTCACATTCATTCCAAGCTTTATGTCATCTGCAAACTTGGAGATCACACTCAACAGACCAATATCGATGTCATTGACATATGACATATGACAGAGAGAGAGAGAGAGAGAGAGAGAGAGAGAGAGAGAGAGAGAGAGAGAGAGAGAGAGAGAGAGAGAGATAGTGCGTGTGAGAATGTGTGTGTGTGTGTGCGCGTGTGTGTGTATGAGAGAGAGAGAGAGAGAGAGAGAGAGTTTGTGTGAGAGTGAATATGTGTGTGTGTGTGTGTGAGGGAGAGAAAGCGAGTGCGTGTGTGTAACAAATTATAATGATGAACGGTATATTTAAAATTGCAGTCACGATAAATGCCAAAAATAAGGCAAATACATAACTTAATAACAACATGAATTATTAAACTGAATTTGGAAGGAATGTGGAGAAATTTGACGTTTAGGATTAGAAGAATAGAACATATATTGTATAAGATCAAAGTCAGGAATGTAAGAGAGAAACAGTGTGTGTGTGTGTGTGTGTGTGTGTGTGTGTGGATTGTGTGTGTGTGTGTGTGTGTGTGGATTGTTTGTGTAGTGACGTGGTTTGTTTAGATGTGAGCGTGAGGGATGTGTGCGTTTACGTGATTTTGTGTGCGTGATAGTGTCTGTGCGTGTTTTTGTAAATTGTGAAGGATGTTGTATGTGTGTGTGTGTGTGTGGAATGTTTGTGTTTGAGTGTGAAGCATGACCCAGACCAGATGGCTGGAGTAAAATAGGAAAGAAGAGTAATTGGACAGAGGAAGAACAAGTATGTGTGTGCATGTGTTGGTTTATATACACACACGCATACACATACCTTATACACAAACAAAACCATACACAATATTTGTTTTCGTGTGAATGAAGTATGTGCGTGCGTGCGTGTATTATTATGCGCGAATGTAAATAAAAACAGAGCTGTATTTTGCGAGACACTGATAGTCGTGCCTCATATCCAAACCCTCATATCTTCATCACTTCTCCCTGTTGACATTTTAACACCCGCCAGAGAAATTGACATATCCGTCGAATTTCGGAATTATATTCTCCCTTTACGATCCACACATCAAATTAACCCCTTCATTACCGGTGACATATTTTTATTATTTTCTAGCAACTATTAGACGATTGTATGCAGTTGTACAAAGGGTCTCCAGTAATTAACAGGCTTCGAACTATCTCACTTAACCCTTTTTACTATCAGATCCTTCTTGAACTGCACACCATTGTCTAAATATAGATAGAATCAAATTGGAAAGACGTCGCCGGTACAGAAGGGGTTAAAACCTAGTGTAAAAGTCGTGCTTCGTGATCAATGTTAGCGGCGGAATATGTCGGAGCTCGGAGACCCTTTAGTGACAGAGATCGGCCAACCTCCGCCATATTGGTGCCACTGGTGTCATTTGCAGCTCTTTACACTGCAATAGGTCCATTCCCAATTATACAACATTCGGTATTATATAGTTTGAATATAAACACCATGTGAGAAGGAGCACATTATTGACAACGTTTCACATATAACTTCATCATTGGCCTGATGAAGTTATATGCGAAACGTTGTCAATAAAGTGCTCCTCCTCAACATGGTGTTTATATCCATTATGTCTACTTTTCATTATATATTTCATTATATATGCAGTATATTTTAATCATATATAGTTTGGCCTTTGGATCTCAATAGTAGATAATCAACATTGTGATGACATCCCACTGTTTGGTCATGTCCTCACCAACATAGCGACCACAAATAAAGATGTCCGATCTCTCGTACTAAAAGATCTCCGATATTCCCTCTCTTCAGGAATATGGGCCAGAAATACGACCCATCTCCCCTTAAAAAAAGAAAAATCCGTCGTATTGGAAAAAATAGACACAACTGTGATTGGTAACTCTATTGTGGCTGTAACATCAGAGAATTTGTTCAACATACGAATTTGCGGTATAGGATTTTCTGGTCTCAATTGTGGGTTAGAAATGTAAGAATGATAATATACAAGACGAGTAATTGAATTCCAAGTTTGATGGACGTATGCACAAACCCGGTGATTATGTAATCAATGGACGTTTCTCGGATATAAGGGGAGGTATTCGTGTTTTTTTTTTTTTTTTTTTTTTACTTAAGGGGAGGTTTTTAGTTGATTCCCTAGACTTCCATCAAGCTTAAAATTACTCCCCCTAGACCCCCTTTCAAGATAAATTTGTACATTTGTCGGTAGAAAAATGTCCCGGCCGAAGGCCGGTTCCCCTTAAATTACAGGATCGCTATTGCTCGCCAGGAAAAAATCGACACCTAAATGTCACGAATGGTCTTAAAATTTACAGAAATGGGGCGAGGGTTCTTAAAATCGCCAAACTAATGGGGCGAACGTCTTAACATCTGAAAAACAATGGGGCTAAACATGAGGGAGAAAGGGGTCAAGAAAAAAATCCCTCAAGTGAAAGCCTCCCCTTAACCCCCTTCCCCATTAATTTTCAAATGTTAATACTTTCGTCCATTTCTTTGTCAATATTAAGACCTTTCATGCCATTTAGGTATCGATCTTTTCTTGGCGAGCGATACCGAGCCTGTATTTTAGGAGGAACCTGCCTTTGGCCGGGACATATTTCTACCGAAAAATGTACAAATTTATCTCGAAGGGGAGTCTTTGGGATGTTGTTTCTTTAAGCTTGATAGAGGTCAAGGGAGCAAACTAAAACCAATAAATATACCGGTAATTATAAGAAATATACAGTATATCCAAATTATATAACATCCCCTTAAATATACAGTATATCCAAATTATATAACATCCCCTTAAATATACAGTATATCCAAATTATATAAGATCCCCTTAAATATACAGTATATCCAAATTATATAAGATCCCCTTAAATATACAGTATATCCAAATTATATAACATCCCCTTAAATATACAGTATATCCAAATTATATAACATCCCCTTAAATATACAGTATATCCAAATTATATAAGATCCCCTTAAATATACAGTATATCCAAATTATATAAGATCCCCTTAAATATACAGTATATCCAAATTATATAACATCCCCTTAAATATACAGTATATCCAAATTATATAAGATCTCCTTAAATATACAGTATATCCAAATTATATAAGATCCCCTTATATATACAGTATATCCAAATTATATAACATCCCCTTAAATATACAGTATATCCAAATTATATAAGATCCCCTTAAATATACAGTATATCCAAATTATATAACATCCCCTTAAATATACAGTATATCCAAATTATATAAGATCCCCTTAAATATACAGTATATCCAAATTATATAAGATCCCCTTAAATAATTATACAGTATATCCAAATTATATAACATCCCCTTAAATATACAGTATATCCAAATTATATAAGATCCCCTTAAATATACAGTATATCCAAATTATATAACATCCCCTTAAATATACAGTATATCCAAATTATATAACATCCCCTTAAATATACAGTATATCCAAATTATATAACATCCCCTTAAATATACAGTATATCCAAATTATATAACATCCCCTTAAATATACAGTATATCCAAATTATATAACATCCCCTTAAATATACAGTATATCCAAATTATATAACATCCCCTTAAATATACAGTATATCCAAATTATATAACATCCCCTTAAA
Organism: Lithodes maja; assembly: GCA_037953745.1. Lineage (NCBI taxonomy): Eukaryota > Metazoa > Arthropoda > Malacostraca > Decapoda > Lithodidae > Lithodes > Lithodes maja. The sequence goes on from JBAKBP010038774.1 coordinate 6,059, forward strand.
TATACAGTATATCCAAATTATATAACATCCCCTTAAATATACAGTATATCCAAATTATATAACATCCCCTTAAATATACAGTATATCCAAATAATATAACATCCCCTTAAATATACTATCTATCTATCTATCTATATGCTCTGGCCCAATCCCCATTTTGGGGGTAGCCGACTCAAGACAGAGCAAGAACAGGGAAAACACAAAAACAACATAAAACAAAAAATAAACACAGATAAAAAGCACAAACTCACACACATCCAGGTCACCCAGGAGAAGACCCAGAGACCAGGGTTACCAAGGTCGCTCCAGCACTCCCCCAGCCCCTGACCACCCGGAGAGGTTCCGATCTCGGCAGGCAGACATGCAGCGGAGCCAAAGCCACAAGCCCTCCCACCACACTTCCAGGCACACCCTTCATATTAATCGTCCCCCCGGGCCAGGCGCCTGATGGACTATTATCTAGTCGAACTTGCGCCCGACCCCTTACTCCAAATGACCACGTGTTCACTCAACTATTCACAAGCATTCTCCATTCACTCCTGTCCACCACCACTTCCTCTGCCTGATCTATAGTCATTCCTCTATCATCCAAAGCCTTTCTTACACAGTCTCTCCATCTCAATGGGGGTCTTCCTGCCCTTCTATCTCCCCTTGTACCTGACTCACATATTCTCTTTGTAAGCCTTTCATCTCCCATTCGTTCAACATGACCATACCAGCTCAGCACCCTTCTGTCCACTCTGGCTGACAAATGTTCCTGCTGCCCCACTCTCCTACGTATCTCTTCATTCCTCAATCTGTCTCTACGAGTAACTCCACACATACTCCTCAAGCAGCTCATCTCCATCACATCCAGCCCTCTTTTCTCCTTTTTCTTCAGAGCCCATGTCTCAGCCCCATACATCACTGTTGGCACAACAATTCCTTGATACAGTGCACTTTTTACTTTCACTCCGAGATTTCTCGTCTTCCACATACAGTACTTCCCATTGCTCCGAAAACCTTCCTTCCTTCACACACTCTCTGTTTTACCTCCACTTCCATACCTCCACTCCTGCTTATCGTTCCTCCTAGATATTTAAAACACTCTACTTGTTCCAATATTTCCCCATCCAGCCTCACATCTAGATTCACCCTATGCTCTCCCCTATTACACACCATTACTTTACTTTTATTGACGTTCACCTTCAGTTTCCTCCTTCCACAAACCACACCAAACTCTTTGACTACCCGCTGCAGTTTCTCATCAGAATCCGCCACCAATGCTGTGTCATCAGCGAACAGCAATTGATTCAACTCCCAATCTCTACCATTCTTTCCTACTAAACCCAATCCTCTCCCCATAGTTCTCCTTTTCACCTCCCTCACCACACCATCCATAAACATATTAAACAGCCACTTATACTTAAATATACAGTATATCCAAATTATATAACATCCCC
>JBAKBP010038774.1:10000-15774 GCA_037953745.1 Lithodes maja
TCTTTGACTGTACTGTTCTTCTATATTCTCCGTCTTTATCCCTCTACTTCCCCTTGTTTTCTACATTTACTTTTTACAATTTTGTTCTCTCTCTCCTTTTCCTGCCTTCGTTATGTTGTATAGTATCTTATTTTATTGCACTTTCTACCTTATAATTGATAATTTTTTATCTCTAGCCTCTGCCTAGTAGAAGAATGGGGTATGGAGGAATGGAAACAAAAGAACAGACAGAGGGCAAGACAGAACAGTAACAAATACCTGGAGGCAGAGGATTGGGAGAATAAAATATAAACAAAAAGTACAAAGGGGAGAGAGAATAACAAAGCTCAACAGAATACCAGAAGAGTGAAGACCAGATAAATGTATGGAGAGAGAGAGAGAGAGAGAGAGAGAGAGAGAGAGAGAGAGAGAGAGAGAGAGAGAGAGAGAGAGAGAGAGAGTAACAAAGCTCAACAGAATACCAGAAGAGTGAAGACCAGATAAATGTATGGAGAGAGAGAGTACAAAGGAGTACAAAGGAAATCAAGCAACAACAGGTCTAGTGACCCTTCTAGGCTGCTTGTCCTCCAAAACACTGAGGATCAAGTGTCCAAACAGTGGTTTAGAGTGGGTAAGGGAACATTGGAAAGGGAACTACTGCCCTAGAACTAATGTCCGTGGCAGGATTAGGAAGTTAGTAGGGGACAGATGGGTTAGTAACTGAGGGGGGTATACAATAAAGTTATTCATTTACAAACGCAGTCAGTCGCGGGTTTGATGCGAGATATTTGTCTAAGCGGAGTTTAAATGAATCAACGGTGCTGCAGTCTATAACGTCTCGGGGAAGCCCATTCCACAAGTTGACAACTCGATTGAAGAAGAAATTCTTAGATTCGTGTGAGTTAAAAGATTTACCAATAATTTTGCAACCGTTTCCCCGCGTGTAATTAGATTGGTCGATAGTGAAGTACTTACTACAGTTCATATTGTCGATGCCTTTGATGATTTTGAACACTTGAATTAAGTCGCCTCTTAATCTGCGCTGGGTTAAAGGAAATAGATTTAATTCTCTAAGACGCTCTTCGTATGGTTTGTTCTTTAGGCTAGGTATCATTTTGGTAACTCTACGTTGAACTCGTTCTAGCTTGTTTATATCTTTTTGGTAATAAGGGCACCAGGATTGAACGCAGTATTCCAGAAGAGGGCGGACTAAGGAATTGTAAAGGGTTAGGATAACATCTTTGGATTTATGCTCAAATGACCTGCCTATAAAGCCAATTATTTTGTTTGCCTTCTTAACAACTTCTGAACATTGTTGACTCGGTTTTAGGTTACTCGATATTGTTACTCCCAGATCGGTTTCTTTGTTTACATTCTTAAGCTGAGTGCCATTCATCGAATAGTTTGCTTTCTCATTTAGGTATCCGATATGTAGTACTTTACATTTATCCGCATTGAAACTCATTTGCCAAATTTGGGCCCAACATGACAATTTATCTAGATTGTGTTGCATATCGTCAACTTGTTCTTTTGAGAGTACGCTATTTGCAATTTTTGTATCGTCAGCAAATTTCGAGACTGTACAGGTGAGACCCTCATCTATGTCGTTGATGTAAATTAGAAAGAGAATTGGTCCTAGTACTGATCCCTGGGGTACCCCACTACTTACATTGGTCCATTTAGATGCCTTACCGTTTATGACTACTCTTTGCTTTCTGTCGCTGAGCCAATTTTCTATCCATTTCAACACACCGTCTTGTATTCCATGCGCTTTTAGTTTTAGCAGTAATCGTTTGTGGGGAACTTTGTCAAAGGCCTTTTGAAAATCAAGGTATATAATATCTACAGCTTTACTCTCATCGTAGAGGTTGAAGATATCGTGGAAGAAGTCTAAGAGGTTTGTTAAACAGGAACGTTTTTTACGAAAGCCGTGTTGAGTATCTTTAAGTAAGTTATTTGCCTCTAAGTGATTTACGAGTCTGTCTCTTATGACCGTTTCTAGCATTTTACATACAATTGAGGTTAAGCTAATTGGACGATAGTTACTGGGTAGGGATTTGCTGCCTTTTTTGAATATCGGTGTTACGTTGGCTAGCTTCCACTGATCAGGCATAGTCCCAGACTGCAAGGATTCATTGAATAGCAATGTCAGTGGTTTGGAGAGCTCATCCTTAGCTTCCTTTAGAACTCTAGGTGAGATTGTATCAGGTCCAGGCGTTTTATTTACCTTGAGTTTATCTAAACAATTCAATACTTCTCTCTCTGTAACGGTGATATTGCTTAGAACATCTGAATTATCAATCTGAATCGGCGATGGTGTAGGGATATCACTGAGGTCTTCGGTTGTAAAAACTGATGCAAAGAAGGTATTGAGGGCATTACTCATTTGTACTTCGTCTTTGGTGTATTCTCCATTTTCATCGACTAACGGTCCAACAGTTGAAGTAACTACTTTTTTCTTTCTGATATAACTATAGAATTCTTTCGGGTTTGTTTTACTTTGATTCGCAACATGTAACTCCAGGGTCTTTTTACTTTGCTTAATTAACTTTTTGGCTTTGCGTCGTAGCTCTACAAATTTCACCCGTTCTTCGTCATTTTGTGAGGAGTTTAATCTATCATTAGCAAATTTTTTAGCAAGCAGGCAGTCTGAAATATCTTTATTCCACCATTTGGGCTTATCATTTTGGCCTGGACGCCGTATTTTCGATGGTATGCAGTCTTGCACTGCCTTAAGGTAAGTGGTTGTGAAACACTCCCAAGATGTATTTATGTCGTTATTGTTAGTCAGAAAGCTCCAGTCAGTTTCTTTAAGTTTTGATTTAAGTTTATGAAAATTTGCTTTCTTGAAATTAGGGACTTTCTCAATGCTGCTATTTGATTTGTTACTAGTAAACTTTAAAGTGAAAGTTATCGTACGATGGTCGCTGTTACTGAATTCATCACCAACATTCAAATTCTCTATTAATTCTTCTTTTGTTGCGAGTACAAGGTCAAGCACATTATTACCACGGGTCGGAGATTGTACAAATTGAAAAAGTGAACTCTCTTGCAAGTTTGCATAGAGGTCGTGTCCAGAGTGTGAAGTAAGAATATCGCCCCATTTAGTCACGGGTAAGTTGAAATCGCCAAGAATTACGGTATCTTGTATGTTAGTTATTTCTGCAATTTGTTCATAAATTTCACTGTCAGTTTGCACTGATTGAGATGGGGGTCTGTATAATAAAGCTAGTGTTATTTTAGTTCCTCGTTTATTATTTAATAGTACGTAAGATATGTCTATATTCGCAATTTGAGGTTTTGACATTAAGACGGGATTAAGACTTTCCTTTATAAAAAACAGAACTCCTCCTCCATTTCTATTGATCCGACTTTTCTCAAACATTGTATAACCAGGAAGCGTATATTCGGCTAAAAAGTCTCTGTCTTCCGTATTTAACCAAGATTCTGTAATGCCGATTATATCATAATGTTCTGTAAACACGATTTCCTCTAGATCTGAAAATTTATTGCGTATGCTACGAGCATTTACATAAAACACCTTAAGAGTATTAGAGTTGGATGTTACTGATTGTGCATTGTCTGAATTTTCAGTTCGTATTTGACTTACACTACCCTGTCTTGGGTCTGGTTGACCCCGTTTTTTGAACGGAAATCCTTGACTGCATCGTTCAGCAGACGACCAAGACGTGCAGCTCCTACTTCATTGAGATGTACACCATCTCCTGAAAACAAAGATTTATCATAGTAAAAATTATCCCACGTGTCGACAAAGCCGATGTTCTCCTCCCTGCAGAGTTTGGCTAGTCGGCGATTTGTACTGGTAGCTATGTTGTAGAATCGGTTTTCTACATCAATCCGGGGAACAATTCCTGAAATTAAGATTCTATTAGATTTTTCCTTGAAGGACCTGATCAGCCGCCGGTACTTGCAAAGTAGTTCCTCTGACCGCGTCCGTTGGACATCGTTAGATCCAACGTGGATGATGTACGTAGTGCTTGCGGGGGCGAGCCTGGAAACCTCTTCCAGAGCCGCAACAATGTCGTCCACGCCGCCACCTGGGATACAGAATCGCTTTCTGGTCCTGGGTGCCCTGGCGCAGAACTCGGTTAGTTGGCCACGGACCATGGAGTCGCCCACAAGCCGAACTTCTTCCGTTTCCTCTTCCTCGTCAATAGCCAGAATTTTGAAGCGGTTTTGGCATGTTGTCGGGATGACCTTCCTGGTACTGGTACTGGGATGGACATTGTTTCTCACTAACTGAAAGTTGTCCTGGGGGGGAGTGAGAGTAGAGTCATTATTATTATCTGCAACATCTAAGGTAGCTGCTGGTGTGGGTACCGGTACTGTATGCACTGGAATGGCGGTTGACATAGTAGTGGTTTCTTGGGCCGAGGGCACTCCTACGTTGAGTGTGGCAAATTCTTGAAGGGATTCAAGCTTCGTAGTCAGGGCATCGATCTTGCGGTGAGCTGCATTCAATTCATCCGCAATCTTCTCTCGGAGCTGGCAAAATCTACAAATTTGGACATCAGTATCAACAAACATGGTAGGGCCAAATTTACCGGAACAACTCGTGCAGGTTCGTTGCGGCGCCATGACGATATAATCACAATATGCCTGAAAATCACACAAATTTATGTTAGCAAAATGGTACAATTAAAGCCTGAAAATCACAAAAAATGTATGTTAGCAATGTGATACAATTAATTCCTGAAAATCACAAAAAAATTTGTTAGCAATATGATAAAATTAATATGCCTGTAAATCACAAAAAATATGTTAGCAATAGAACACAATTTATGCCTGAAAAAAACAAAAATTTATGTTAGCAGTATGACACAGTTAAAGCCTGAAAATCACAAATGGACTAGAAATTTGTTACAAAATTTACTGGAAAAAAAAAGTGGGAGAGGGTTAATGTAGCCTAGTGAAAAAACTGGAAAACAGTATACAGTACAGTAACAAAAAATATTTGTTAGCAATATGGTACAATTAATGCCTGTAAATCACAAAAATAATATGTTAATCACAAAAAGAATATTATGGCTGTAAATCACAAAAAATATGTTAGCAATAGAACACAATTTATGCCTGAAAATATAAAAACAAAATTGATGTTAGCAGTATGACACAGTTAAAGCCTGAAAATTGTAAATGGACTAGTAATTTGTTACAAAATTTTCTGGGAGAAAAAAAGGGGAGAGGGTTAATTTAGCCTAGTGAGAACACTGGAAAGCAGTATACAGTACAGTAACAAAAAATATTGGTTAGCAATATGGTACAATTAATGCCTGTAAATCACAAAAAGAATATGTTGATCACAAAAAGAATATGTTAGCAATAGAACACAATTTTATGCCTGAAAATAAAAATAAAATTATGTTAGCAGTATGACACAGTTAGGCTAAAGCCTGTATATTAGTTTATACAGTGGTCGACACAATAATAATAATAATGGAGTTAGTAATATCCCTGGCAAGAGTGTGAGAGGCCTATTATGGTGACAAGTATCTGAAATGCGATTAATAAATAGGCTATCAAAAAGTATTACAGTAACTAAATTATTCTAACCCAATATTAAAACTATCTTGACAAATGTTAGTGTGTGCGATTTATATAGATAACCAAGATAAAAAAGTTCAACCAAGTACAGTATTGGCTAGACTTTGATATATAAAATACAAGAAGAGGGTTTGTTTATGCGTACACAGGTGGCGCTGGTATCGGCGGCGTCTCTACTAACCTGACAAATAGAATTTTGAAAAACAAACGTTTATCAGTCAAAACTACAG
>JBAKBP010038775.1:0-15770 GCA_037953745.1 Lithodes maja
CCAACGCCAAGAAAAACACAGAGGCAACCGAGGACCACCAGCGATAAGGACCGGAGACAGCGAGGACCGAGGACAGCCATGAACATAAATGTAGATCCGACAAGAACCAAAAATATTATTAAAGCGCGTTCCGTGAGTTCTAAAATAACAAATTTAAAGGTTTTCTATGCAAACGCTCGTAGCATACGCAATACATTTTCAGATTTAGAGGAGCTAGTGTTTACAGAAAATTATGATGTGATTGGCATAACAGAATCTTGGCTCAATACAGAAGATAGAGACTTTTTAGCAGAGTATTCACTTCCCGGTTATGTAATGTTTGAGAAAAGCCGAATAAATCGAAATGGAGGTGGCGTTTTACTTTATATCAAAGAAAGTCTTAACCCTACCCTCTTGTCAAAACCTCAAATTGTGAACGTCGACGCATCTTTTGTGCTAATAAAGAATAATAAAGGTACCAAAATAATACTTGCATTAATATACAGACCTCCAGCTCAATCAGTGCAAACTGACCGAGAAATTTACGAACAAATTGCAGATGTAAGTAACTCACAAGATACCGTAATTTTTGGTGACTTTAATTTACCTGTGACCAAGTGGGGCGATACTCTTACTTCACACTCCGGACATGACTTGTATACGAACTTGCAAGAGAGTTCGCTTTATCAATTTGTTGGAACGCCGACCCGTGGTAATAACGTTCTTGACATTGTACTTGCAACAAAAGAAGAATTAATAGAGAATTTGAATGTTGGTGATGAATTCAGTAACAGCGACCATCATACGATAACTTTCACTTTAAACTTTACTAGTAACGAACCAAATAGTAGCATCGAAAAAGTCCCTAATTTCAAGAAAGCAAACTTTCCTAAACTTAGAGCTATGTTTAAAGAAACTGACTGGAGCTTTTTAATTCACAATAACGACATAAATACATCTTGGAAGTTATTCGAAGCCACTTACCTAAAAGCAGTGCAAGACTGCATACCATCGAAAACTCGGCGTCCAGGCCATAATAATAAGCCCAAATGGTGGAATAAAGATATTTCAAACTGCCTGCTTGCTAAAAAATTTGCTAATGATAGATTAAAATCCTCACAAAATGACGAAGAACGGCTGAAATTTGTAGAGCTACGACGCAAAGCCAAAAAGTTAATTAAGCAAAGTAAAAAGACCTTAGAGTTACATATTGCGAATCAAAGTAAAACAAACCCGAAAGAATTCTATAGTTATATCAGAAAGAAAAAAGTAGTTACTTCAACTGTTGGACCGTTAGTCGATGAAAATGGAGAATACACCAAAGACGAAGAACAAATGAGTAATGCCCTCAATACCTTCTTTGCATCAGTTTTTACAACAGAAGACCTCAGTGATATCCCTACACCATCGCCGATTCAGATTGATAATTCAGATGTTTTAAGCAATATCACCGTTACAGAGAGAGAAGTATTGAATTGTTTAGATAAACTCAAGGTAAATAAAACGCCTGGACCTGATACAATCTCGCCTAGAGTTCTAAAGGAAGCTAAGGATGAGCTCTCTAAACCACTGACATTACTATTCAATAAATCCTTGCAGTCTGGAACTATGCCCGATCAGTGGAAGCTAGCCAACGTAACACCGATATTCAAAAAAGGCAGCAAATCCCTATCCAGTAACTATCGTCCAATTAGCTTAACCTCAGTTGTATGTAAAATGCTAGAAACGGTCATAAGAGACAGACTCGTAAATCACTTAGAGGAAAATAACATACTTAAAGATACTCAACACGGCTTTCGTAAAAAACGTTCCTGTTTAACAAACCTCTTAGACTTCTTCCACGATATCCTCAACCTCTACGATGAGAGTAAAGCTGTAGATATTATATACCTTGATTTTCAAAAGGCCTTTGACAAAGTTCCCCACAAACGTTTACTGCTAAAACTAAAAGCGCATGGAATACAAGACGGTGTGTTGAAATGGATAGAAAATTGGCTCAGCGACAGAAAGCAAAGAGTAGTCATAAACGGTAAGGCATCAAAATGGACCAATGTAAGTAGCGGGGTACCCCAGGGATCAGTACTAGGACCAATTCTCTTTCTAATTTACATCAACGACATAGATGAGGGTCTCACCTGTACAATCTCAAAATTTGCTGACGATACAAAAATTGCAAATAGCGTACTCTCAAAAGAACAAGTTGACGATATGCAACACAATCTAGATAAATTGTCATGTTGGGCCCAAATTTGGCAAATGAGTTTCAATGCGGATAAATGTAAAGTACTACATATCGGATACCTAAATGAGAAAGCAAACTATTCGATGAATGGCACTCAGCTTAAGAATGTAAACAGAGAAACCGATCTGGGAGTAACAATATCGAGTAACCTAAAACCGAGTCAACAATGTTCAGAAGTTGTTAAGAAGGCAAACAAAATAATTGGCTTTATAGGCAGGTCATTTGAGCATAAATCCAAAGAAGTTATCCTAACCCTTTACAATTCCTTAGTCCGCCCTCTTCTGGAATACTGCGTTCAATCCTGGTGCCCTTATTACCAAAAAGATATAAACAAGCTAGAACGAGTTCAACGTAGAGTTACCAAAATGATACCTAGCCTAAAGAACAAACCATACAAAGAGCGTCTTAGAGAATTAAATCTATTTCCTTTAACCCAGCGCAGATTAAGAGGCGACTTAATTCAAGTGTTCAAAATCATCAAAGGCATCGACAATATGAACTGTAGTAAGTACTTCACTATCGACCAATCTAATTACACGCGGGGAAACGGTTGCAAAATTATTGGTAAATCTTTTAACTCGCACGAATCTAAGAATTTCTTCTTCAATCGAGTTGTCAACTTGTGGAATGGGCTTCCCCGAAACGTTATAGACTGCATCACCGTTGATTCATTTAAACTCCGCCTAGACAAATATCTCGCATCAAACCCGCGACTGACTGCGTTTGTAAATGAATAACTTTATTTTATCCCCCCCTCAGTTACTAACCCATCTGTCCCCTACTAACTTCCTAATCCTGCCACGGACATTAGTTCCAGGGCAGTAATTCCCTTTCCAATGTTCCCTTACCCACTCTAAACCACTGTTTGGACACTTGATCCTCAGTGTTTTGGAGGACAAGCAACCTAGAAGGGTCACTAGATCTGTTGTTGCTTGATTTCCTTTGTACTCCTTTGTACTCCTTTGTACTCCGTTGATAGAGGGGAGGGAGGGTAGGGGTAGGAGGTGGAAGGAGGTGGAAGGATAGAGGGGAGGGAGATGGGGTAGGAGGTGGAAAGATAGAGAAGAGGGAGCCCCCGGGGGGTAGGAGAGGGGAGGGAAGGGACGGGCAACAATCGATGAGCCATTACCCTGATTGTGTGAGGGACCTCTTGCTACGGTAAACAAACTCTTCAGCTTCTGGCCACTCTGTGCGTGTGTGTGTGTGTGTGTGTGTGTGTGTGTGTGTGTGTGTGTGTGTGTGTGAGAGAGATAGGAAGAGAGTGTAGTGTAAGAGAATGGGTGTGTTTGCGAGATAGATATAGAAATAAGATAGATATAGAGATAGATAGAAAGAGAGAGAGAGAGTGTGTGTGCAAGTGAGTCTGTTTGTATGTATGTGTGTGTGTAATCACTTGAGTTTCGAGATAATTGCTGGTATAGGTGTAGGTATTTATTTTGTGTTATTACCGGTATATAAACAATATAACAGATGATTTCAATGTTTAATATATATTCATTTATTGCAAAAAGGCATTTGTAACAAAAAAATAATCGAAAACTATTAAAATGTTATACGTACTATACCTAGTTAACTAAATTTACTTCACTAATTAGCTACCATTAATAATATTAATAATTATTTATAACAATGTATTATGAAATTGGGTACATGAATGTAATTAAGCAAGATCATATTTTTCGCATCAGGTAAATATATAATATGCAAATATATGTTGTTGCAATCTAAGCTTTTGTAAAATACATAAGCATATAATTATCAGATTTATATTTAATTATCTAAATAGTTGCCAATATTCATAAATTTTCTTAATCCAGTGCAATTAGTTAATTTTTTTGAATATAGAAGTGATTTAATAAACTTTCATTACAATCAACCTAATCTTAACGTCGATATTGCCGATCTCATCTGTACCTAAGCTGTGAAAGCTTTGATTATATACATTGTGGGCAATTTACTAAAAGAATAACCCCTTCAGTATTTGAGGACGCATATCTTCCTTTTATTATCTGTCTTGATAGCGTAATGATTAGTGTGCGGAATTTTGGTGTGAGTATCCTAGGTTCGAGTTCTCGGAGTACCATATGTATTCATTACTTGCATTGATTTTATTAGTTAGGTTTATTTGTAAATTAATTGGTGAGTTGGTAAAAACAAATATGAATTCATGCTCTTGGTACATTATTTGAATTAGTTTATGAAGACATTTTGGAAGTCATAGGGCTGATTGAGATATAATTTTGGAAGTCATAGGGCTAATTGAGATATAATTTTGGAAGTCATAGGGCTAATTGAGATATAATTTTGGAAGTCATAGGGCTAATTGAGATATAATTTTGGAAGTCATAGGGCTAATTGAGATAATTTTGGAAGTCATAGGGCTAATTGAGATATAATTTTGGAAGTCATAGGGCTAATTGAGATATAATTTTGGAAGTCATAGGGCTAATTGAGATATAATTTTGGAAGTCATAGGGCTAATTGAGATATAATTTTGGAAGTCATAGGGCTAATTGAGATATAATTGACCTCTGCGATTCTTATTGGGTTTTCCTAAGCTGAATACAATAACCTAAAGATAGCTTGAATAATGAAATAGGTTAAAGCCCGAGGTAAATAACAATCCCGGGGCGCCATTGTATAAACACCGTAATTTGTTTGCTGCTCCATATTCTCTCAATTCTAGGCCGCCGGGGAGGTGAGGTGAGGGCATCGATAATTCAGGTGTTTACATATGAGGCGGACGGGGAATGATGAGATGGCGGATAGTTGGAAGGGAGAGAACAATGGACAGAGACATAGAAACAGATAGATAGATAAATAGCTAGATAGATAGATAAATAGATAGATAGATAGATAGATAGATAGAGCAAGAGAGAGAGAGAGAGAGAGTGAGTGATATATCAAATCCACTGTAGACTGCGTTGCTATATTTATCCAACAGGAGTTCACGTTTCAAGATCGGACTCCCATTTCTAACTTTGTATAGATTTACAGCGATATAAATGTAGAACGTATTCATGCATTCCCTATAGCCCTCTCAATCCTGTATATCTAAATTTAACAGTAATCTGTTTACAACTAGACGATTTTATTCAGTATTGGAATGACCTCTGGTTTATTTAATAACGACGACTCTTTGTCAAGCCTGGTACTGTACATACTTTGAATGGTACAGTGTCCTACATAAGTTATGGTACACTACTACATGATAATCTTGAGTCGGTGAACATTGGACAAGGGAAAACATGAACCGGACATGTCAAGGGAATGGTTCAAAATATTGCATTAGCGTATACCAGAAATGATGGGAGAAAATTTGTGGTAAACATTGAAAAGACCCCGGACAGCCTTTTTAACCCTAACCTAACAACCTTACCTAACCTATCATAGTATTATGGGTGGGGACTACCGCCCCCACACCCCCGCTGGTTGAACCAAGACAACACTGTATATCGAAGACAAAATAAATAAATAAATAGTAAAAATGCTGTCCGGGGTCTCTTCAATTTATACCAAATGTGTTCCACGTTTCACTGCAGATAATTGTACAGTCTCCTACAAAGGTTCTGGTCTTCTACATGTGTGATTGAATTAACCCATTGACAATTATGATTCGTTTTGATAGTTTACTCTGGCTATTAACCCCTTGAAGCTCTGACGCGTTTTAGCAGATTATTTTGGCTATCATTAGATGATTTTATACAGCTTTTAGGAAGAATCTGTGGGTATTAAATGGGTAAAGGCTATCGCAATCAACCCTCTGACTTCCATATACCCTTCCTAATCTGAATAAAATCGTCTATAATTACCAGAAAACAGAAAATAAATGCGTCTTGGATCTTGAAAGGGTTAATAGCTGATTTTATTCACTCTAGGAAGAACTTGGTATAGCTAAAGGGTTAATTGAGATTGTTTTTCCCCTTTCAATTTCTAGAGATTTATCCTAAATTACATTAAGGTGAGGCTGATGGACTGTTGAGGTTAAGGGGAGATGGGTCGCTTTTCTGGTCCCCTTTCTCCGTCGTGTTAATTCCCATTTGTTTTGAGATTATAAGACGTTCGGCCCATTAGTTTGTCGATTTTAAGACCTTTCGTCCCATTTCGTTGTCAATTTTAAGATCTTAATTTCGTGCCATGTAGGTGTCGATTATTTCCTGGCGAGCGATAGCGAGCCTAAATTTTAAGAAGAACCGGCCTTCGAAAAATGTACACATTTATTTTGAAGGAGAGTCTAGGTTTTTTTTCTAAGCTTGATGGAGGTCTAGCGAGAAAACAAAGAAATAAAGGAATAAATGAATTAATAGAAAAAAAAAAAAAAAACGGTCCGTCGCCCCTTAAATCGTCTAATGATAAAAGGAATAAACTGTTAAAAACGCGTCATAGTTCTGAAGGGGTTAAAATTGTAGTTAGTTATACAATCGTTAATTCATCCGATAAGTCAGCTGATATATAACAACTACACTCTTAATATAAGGGAGCCCACCTCGTTTTTTTTGTTTTTTTTATCTTTCTCTCCTTTTCTCTCTTTCCCTGGTTTGCATCCATTTGGCCCCATTCTGCCAACAGTTTAAGATGTTTATCCCCATCCAGGTGTCGATTTCTTTCTGGCGAGCGATAGCTAGCCAGCATTTTATTGAGAAATCCGGCTTCGCCGGAGAAATTTTTCTATCGAAAAATGTACAAACTTAGCTTGCTGTCAAAACAAAAATATATATATGCTGGCTTGCTACCGCTCGCCATGATAATATTGACACTTTAATCGGGGTAAACGTCTTAAAACAGTAGGCTGAATGGGGCAGAATGGATACAAGCCAAAGAGAGAGGGAGAGAAAGAGAAAATAGCGAGGTGGGCTCCCTTAACTAGAGCCCACATATTTTACTTCCATTCATAATATCATGGGGAAGAACAGTATTATGCAGGAGACTTTACATTATTTGCGTTGAGTGCTTGTATTGATGTAAGGTAATGCAATTGATGTAAGGTAATGCAATTGATGTAAGGTAATGCAATTGATGTAAGGTAATGCAATTGATGTAAGGTAATGCAATTGATGTAAGGTAATGCAATTGATGGAAGGTAATGCAATTGATGGAAGGTAATGCAATTGATGGAAGGTAATGCAATTGATGTAAGGTTATGCAATTGATGTAAGGTAATGCAATTGATGTAAGGTAATGCAATTGATGTAAGGTAATGCAATTGATGTAAGGTAATGCAATTGATGGAAGGTAATGCAATTGATGGAAGGTAATGCAATTGATGGAAGGTAATGCAATTGATGGAAGGTAATGCAATTGATGTAAGGTAATGCAATTGATGTAAGGTAATGCAATTGATGTAAGGTAATGCAATTGATGTAAGGTAATGCAATTGATGTAAGGTAATGCAATTGATGTAAGGTAATGTAATTGATGTAAGGTAATGTAATTGATGTAAGGTAATGCAATTGATATAAGGTAATGCAATTGATGTAAGGTAATGCAATTGATGTATCTCTGTGTATTTTGTCTGTCTATTTGTCTGTTTGTCCTGCATATATTCCCAATTGACCACTTGCGAGTTTCAGGCTATAAGGAAGTTGGAGCCGTGAACATCGATATTAAACAGAAACGCAATAATAATGTATGTTTCTGATGGATAAATGGTATGTTGAATTGGGTTTTAGGTATTTATAAATGTACTACGACCGTATTTTACATGTATATTATGTTAAATATCGTTGTCTACAGCTCCAACTTCCTTATAGAACGAAACTTGCAAGTCGGCAATTAACGAACTGGATTTCCTCGTCGAGTTTCTGGGTTTTTATAGCACTCAAGAAATTATGGATATTGATAAGAGAATACATGGATTGGAAAGTGGATAATTGGATGGATGGATGAGTGAATGACGAATGATTGATATGAATTTTGATAACCATATCTAGTGGTTCATTAATTCAATTAAGGGAGCCCACCTCGGGATTTTGTTTCTCTCTCTCCCTCTCTCTCTGGGTTGTATCCATTCGGTCCCATTCAGCCTACTGTTTTAAGAAGTTTATTCCCATCCAGGTGTCGATTTTTTTCCTAGCGAGTGGTAGCGAGCCAGCATATTTAAAAAAACAAAAAAATTGACAGCAGGCTAAATTTGTATATTTTTCAATAGAAAAATGTCTCCGGCGAAGCCGTATTTCTCCATACAATGCTGGCTCGCTATCGCTCACCAGGAAAAAATCGAATCGACACCTCTTAAAACATACGGTACCGTACGTCTTAAAACAGTAGGCTGAATGGGGCCGAATGGATACAAACCAGAGAAATATAGAAAAGGAGATAAAAAAAAAAGCAGGTCACTCCCTTAAATGAGTCAGAATAATAAACCGAACACAAACCTGATAATTCCCGGTAATCATCCAAAAGCTACCTTCGTTACCCAAGCTAATTCCACCTCATTTGCATAATTACTCCGGCAGTGATCCAGAAAATATGCCCCGATAATGTGTGTGTAGACTGGTCGGTTTGGGCCCCGGAGGTGGTCTTAAGGGGAGACAGGCCGTTTTTCTGGACCTTCTTTTCCCTCATGTTTAGCACCACTAGTTTTCAGATTGTAAGACTTTTTGGCCCATTAGTTTAGCGATATTGATAGCTTTAGCTCCATTTTTAAAGATCTATCATGCCATTTATGTGTCGATGTTTTCCTGGCGAGCGATAGCGAGCCTGTAATTATAAGAGGAACCGGCCTTTGGCCGGGACATTTATCTACCGAAAAATGTATATATTTATCTTGAGGGTGTGTCTAGGGTGTGTTTTTATAAGTGTGAGGGAAAAAAATAATAATACGAGAATTAATAGACCAAAAAACCAGCCGTCTCCCCTTAACTGGGACGGGGGATAATTGTTTCAGTCTGTTATTTTTTACTACTCTGAATATTTTAAAACCCCTTCATCACCAGTACGTAATTTTCATCTCGGTTACCATTCGACGATTCTCTTTAGTTTGTAATCTACCTATACGACTCAAATGGGTACATACAAAGGAGTACAAAGGAGTACAAAGGAAATCAAGCAACAACATATCTAGTGACCCTTCTAGGTTGTTTGTCCTCCAAAACACTGAGGATCAAGTGTCCAAACAGTGGTTTAGAGTGGGTAAGGGAACATTGGAAAGGGAATTACTGCCCTGGAACTAATGTCCGTTGCAGGATTAGGAAGTTAGTAGGGGACAGATGGGTTAGTAACTGAGGGGGGATAAAATAAAGTTATTCATTTACAAACGCAGTCAGTCGGGGGTTTGATGCGAGATATTTGTCTAGGCGGAGTTTAAATGAATCAACGGTGATGCAGTCTATAACGTTTCGGGGAAGCCCATTCCACAAGTTGACAACTCGATTGAAGAAGAAATTCTCAGATTCGTGTGAGTTAAAAGATTTACCAATAATTTTGCAACCGTTTCCCCGCGTGTAATTAGATTGGTCGATAGTGAAGTACTTACTACAGTTCATATTGTCGATGTCTTTGATGATTTTGAACACTTGAATTAAGTCACCTCTTAATCTGCGCTGGGTTAAAGGAAATATATTTAATTCTCTAAGACGCTCTTCGTATGGTTTGTTCTTTAGGCTAGGTATCATTTTGGTAACTCTACGTTGAACTCGTTCTAGCTTGTTTATATCTTTTTGGAAATAAGGGCACCAAGATTGAACGCAGTATTCCAGAAGAGGGCGGACTAAGGAATTGTAAAGGGTTAGAATAACTTCTTTGGATTTATGCTCAAATGACCTGCCTATAAAGCCAATTATTTTGTTTGCCTTCTTAACAACTTCTGAACATTGTTGACTCGGTTTTAGGTTACTCGATATTGTTACTCCCAGATCGGTTTCTCTGTTTACATTCTTAAGCTGAGTGCCATTCATCGAATAGTTTGCTTTCTCATTTAGGTATCCGATATGTAGTACTTTACATTTATCCGCATTGAAACTCATTTGCCAAATTTGGGCCCAACATGACAATTTATCTAGATTGTGTTGCATATCGTCAACTTGTTCTTTTGAGAGTACACTACAGTATTTGCAATTTTTGTATCGTCAGCAAATTTTGAGATTGTACAGGTGAGACCCTCATCTATGTCGTTGATGTAAATTAGAAAGAGAATTGGTCCTAGTACCGATCCCTGGGGTACCCCGCTACTTACATTGGTCCATTTAGATGCCTTACCGTTTATGACTACTCTTTGCTTTCTGTCGCTGAGCCAATTTTCTATCCATTTCAACACACCGTCTTGTATTCCATGCGCTTTTAGTTTTAGCAGTAAACGTTTGTGGGGAACTTTGTCAAAGGCCTTTTGAAAATCAAGGTATATAATATCTACAGCTTTACTCTCATCGTAGAGGTTGAGGATATCGTGGAAGAAGTCTAAGAGGTTTGTTAAACAGGAACGTTTTTTACGAAAGCCGTGTTGAGTATCTTTAAGTATGTTATTTTCCTCTAAGTGATTTACGAGTCTGTCTCGTATGACCGTTTCTAGCATTTTACATACAACTGAGGTTAAGCTAATTGGACGATAGTTACTGGGTAGGGATTTGCTGCCTTTTTTTAATATCGGTGTTACGTTGGCTAGCTTCCACTGATCAGGCATAGTTCCAGACTGCAAGGATTTATTGAATAGTAATGTCAGTGGTTTGGAGAGCTCATCCTTAGCTTCCTTTAGAACTCTAGGCGAGATTGTATCAGGTCCAGGCGTTTTATTTATCTTGAGTTTATCTAAACAATTCAATACTTCTCTCTCTGTAACGGTGATATTGCTTAGAACATCTGAATTATCAATCTGAATCGGCGATGGTGTAGGGATATCACTGAGGTCTTCTGTTGTAAAAACTGATGCAAAGAAGGTATTGAGGGCATTACTCATTTGTACTTCGTCTTTGGTGTATTCTCCATTTTCATCGACTAACGGTCCAACAGTTGAAGTAACTACTTTTTTCTTTCTGATATAACTATAGAATTTTTTCGGGTTTGTTTTACTTTGATTCGCAATATGTATCTCTAATGTCTTTTTACTTTGCTTAATTAACTTTTTGGCTTTGCGTCGTAGCTCTACAAATTTAATCTCAATAACCCCTCTTAGTACCATAGGTCCTTCTTAAACGGCATACAATAATTTAATTTTAGCCAGAATCAAAGGTAAAAGGACGTCATGGTGCTGATGGGGTTAAGGCGCTTCATCTCACTAGTTTGGTGATGATAAGATACTTCACCCGATTCAAGTGCCGGTGTTTTCGAGGCGAGCGATAGCTAGCCTGCTATTTAGGAGAAACTGGCCTTTGGCCGGGATATATCCAATTCTAGGCTTGGAGACACTTCTTCAGATTCAAAATAGACTACAGGAAGGTTATTATTCTACCAATGCTATTTTCATTTTGACGCTATTTTTAAGGGGAGGTCTTTAGTTTGTTCCTTAGACCTCCATCAAGCTTATAATTACAGTCCCTAGACCCCTTTTCAAGATAAATTTGTACATTTTTCGGTAGAAAAATGTCCAGGCCGAAGGCCGGTTCCTCATAAATTACAGACTCGCTATCGCTCGTCAGGCAAAAATCGACAGCTAAAAGGCGCGAAAGGTCTTAAAATCAACATAAATAGGGCGAAAGTTCTTAAAATCGCCAAAATAATGGGCTGAACGTCTTAAAATATCAAAAGCAATGAGGCGCTAAACATGAGGGAAAAGGGGGTCCAGAAAAGTATCCCTCAAGTGGAAATCTCCCCTTAAAGTGTGGTGCAGCTAAATAAATATCTAGAATCAACTCCTCTGTCTAGACTGGGGCCGGCTGGGTCCCTGAGGTGCAGGTTGTATTTGAGGGGTCAGACTATATGTATTTTCAGGCTGATACTTTGGGTTTATATACTATCTGATCTATTCTGGTGAAATGTTAAGGGGAGGTTTTTAGTGTGTTCCCTAGACATCTATCAAGCTTAAAATTACACCCCCTTGATCCCCTTTCAAGATAAATTTGTACATTTTTCGGTAGAAAAAATGTCCCTGCCGAAGGCCGAATCCTCTTAAATTACAGGCTCGCTATCGCTCGCCAGGAAAAAATGACCCCTAAATGGCGCGAAAGGTCTTAAAATTGACAGAAATGGGGCGAAAGTTATTAAAAATCGTCAAACTAATAAGGCAAACGTCTTAAAATCTCAAAAGCAATGGGGCAAAACATGAGGGAGAAGGAAATTCGAAAAACAAAAATCCCTCAAGTGGAAACCTCCCCTACTTAGCAGCGCACTCGGCTAAAAAACAGAAGACCCGCATTCGAGCTCGGGCAAGCAGATATGTTTGGGCAGTCTCCTCCAAGGTAAACCTAATCTAACCTGCATGCTCCGTACAAATGATCTTGCCAGAAAATCCTCACCCCATATTAACCCCTCGAAGCTCTGACGCGTTTTAGCAGATTATTTTGGCTATCATTAGACGATTTTATGCAGCTTAGGAAGGATCTGTGGGTATTAAATGGGTAAAGGCTATCTCAATCAACCCTCTGACTTCCATATACCTTTCCTAATCTGAATAAAATCGTCTATTAATTACCAGACAACAGAACATAAATGCGTCTTCGATCTTGAAAGAGTTAATGGTTTCAAGTGTACAGTCACGGACACATTTTGGAGGAACAACTATGATTCACTGACTGCCTATTACCGTAAAATGGGGTAACTTTGGAAATTTTTCGAGTTTTTTTTTAACAATTTCTCCTGAGTGTAAACACATTATAGAGATTTAACTAGGTCAAGTGATGTATGGTGATAGTGCGCCGTAATCCAGGAAGCCTCCTAAAATTATCCCCCATAATAAGAGAGCTATCCTTATCCTAAATGATGTCCGAAGTTTCCTTGAAAAGTTGAAAACTTCGGACAAGTATGGATAACTTCGGACATACGGTGATTTCTTATGGAAAATGATTGCCAAGAAAGCTGGGATAACTCCGGACAAACGGAGAACTTCTGACCTACGTTCGTGGCCTTATTTCATTCATTTTTCGGCTTCTACTATTTTATATGAATATTTTATTATTGCTGCTTATTCCTGTCCGATGTTTTAGTGGAAAATGCACAGTCAATACTTTTAGGCCTGTATAATCAGTATAGGAGGGGGTTATATGCGATGTTTAACATATATTCTGTTTGGATCTGTTCTCGTTAGAAAATATTGAGCAGGAAAAATAACCAATGCTGTCTAATCAATAACTCGAAAATTAACTAGGCCTAGTGAAAATATGTAGGTATGTATACTATATCACTGCATATACACTTTTATGAATTTGAGCAATTTTATAGGTATAACGTATTTGTTGGTATTTCTTTCGGCAGATAAATATTTTTTTGGACAAGATATATGCCTCTCCTAATTTATATACTGGTATATTATATATCCAGAATTATCCGAAATACATAAATCGGTTAGCATATTATCATATTGTTATGGGTTTTTGGACTCTGAGAATGATTATTAGATCTTTTACCACCATGTTAATGATGGACAAGTATTATGAATTATTTTCATAGGGCAAATAATAACAAACTATTATTTTGTTCCATGTCCGAAGTTAGCATTTTTTTTTTTTTTAACACAATAGGTTAAATGATAGTGTTCTAGCTAGAGCGTTATACAAGTGTAACAAATTTCCTTTGGTGGATGTTGTCTCTGGTAATTTTACTACAAAATTATATCAGTCACAACATCATTCATACGAACAAATTTCTTCAGGGTGATAGAAGTTTGGCAGGGTAGCGAAAAATGTACATATTTTCGTCATATACAGTATATAATATTTTTTTAGTGTACACTGTACATATACTCATGTCAGTTCCCTAGGACTTTTACATGCTCTTCCTTTGCCATTTCTCTAAACGGACCCCCCCAAAAAAAAAAAAATAAATAAAAAGCGTTTCCATCATATAATGACAATGTCTAATTACTTATTATCGCCGATGTCCGAAGTTATCACCGCAGTACGAAGTTACCCCACTTTACGGTACCTATTATGCGAACACATGTCAAGTTGATGGGATTCACTAGTCAATGAACGCACTTATACGTCTATCACGTGTTCCAGTATTCATCACCACGACGGTAGACTCCAGGACATATATCGTGGTCCTAAAGCCGGTATCACACGAGAGCTTTTATAGTCAACAGTCAATGATCAACATTTTTCTGGCAACTTTTCTGGAATATTTTGCACTGGGATCGGAAACTAGACTGATGGTAGATGAATTTAGGTAACAGAAAAATATTTAATGTTTACCTTATGAGCTGCCAGACCAGTGTTAAGGATAATGTTGAGTGAAACAGTGCTCGTGTGATCCCGGCTTAAGTTTTCAAAGTCATCCCGAACTGAATCGAACCTTCTTCTTTTTTTCATTTTGTTTTCTTCTTTTCTTAAGGGGAGGCAGACCGTTTTTTATGGACCCCCTTCTTCCTAATGTTTAGCCCCACTAGTTTTGAGATTATAAGACGTTCGGCCCATTAGTTTGGCGATTTTAACACCTTTCGCCCCATTTCGTTGTCAATTTTAAGACCTTGCGTGCCATTTAGGTGTCGATTATTTCCTGGCGAGCGATAGCGAGCCTGCAATTTTAAGAGAAACCGGCCTTCGGTCAGGACATTTTTCTACCGAAAAATGTACAAATTTATCTTGAAGGGGGGTCTAGGGGGTGTTTTTCTAAGTTTGATGGAGGTCTAGGGTAGAAACTAAAAAATATATGAATAAATGAATTAATAGACCAAACAAACGGCCAGTCTCCCCTTAACTAATATATACATTTCGGGGGTTCGGTCAGCTGTTGGAGGGTTCACATTGGGTCAGGATTTGTGTCTTACAGTGTACATGATTGGTTGGCAGTAGTGGTGTGCGCGGAGTGACCCGTGATCCTGATTGGTTATAGATTTAATTGTGTCGACAATGAAAATACAATGAATAATTCTGGAACAACTGTGAAAATCAAAACGAAACCAGCAGCAGCAATTATTATTTCAAAAGTATGGTCTAATGTATTATAACTTATTCTCTCTCTCTCTCTCTCTCTCTCTCTCTCTGAATATATACTATATATATATATATATATATATATATATATATATATATATATCTAAATATCTAGGAGGAACAATAAGCAGGAGTGGAGGTATGGAAGTGGAGGTAAAACAGAGAGTGTGTGAAGGAAGGAAGGTTTTCGGAGCAATGGGAAGTATGTGGAAGACGAGAAATCTTGGAGTGAAAGTAAAAAGTGCACTGTATCAAGGAATTGTTGTGCCAACAGTGATGTATGGGGCTGAGACATGGGCTCTGAAGAAAAAGGAGAAAAGAGGGCTGGATGTGATGGAGATGAGCTGCTTGAGGAGTATGTGTGGAGTTACTCGTAGAGACAGATTGAGGAATGAAGAGATACGTAGGAGAGTGGGGCAGCAGGAACATTTGTCAGCCAGAGTGGACAGAAGGGTGCTGAGCTGGTATGGTCATGTTGAACGAATGGGAGATGAAAGGCTTACAAAGAGAATATGTGAGTCAGATACAAG
>JBAKBP010038776.1:0-15766 GCA_037953745.1 Lithodes maja
CAACAGACTGCGGTTGGATGACAGATGAGGACGGTAAGCTTGCCGTCAACTGGATGCGAGGCTCACCAGCACCAGATGCTGTTATGCAGCTACTGTCTTGCAAGTGTGTGCGGTCATGCGAACTCCCTAAGTGTACTTGCCTCAGCAATGGTCTAAAATGCACGGACATGTGCAGGTTACAGACATGTCAGAACAAGGCTATTGAAGAAGAGCCGGTGGCACAACAGTCAGATTCAGAGTCTGATGTAGATGATATTTAGGAGTAGTAATTTGCCATAATAGTATGTACAAGCCCATGGCATGCTTAGTTTGTATTTACAGGACTTGTATTAAATGTGACAATTACTATATGCATTTTGTTGACATTTAGGCATTCCTGTCCCCAAATTTGACATTTTAAAAAATTTCGGAATTTTCGGTAGGGTATGTCTATTCAAGAAGTGATAACGACCATTAAGCTACCAATGTGCAAGGGCTATCATATCAAAACATAAACTAGAGACATGTAGCAAGCTAAAAACACCTAAGAGAATTAGTCACCCCGGGTGGTACCGATATCCCAAAATTCGGGTCTTGGCTCATGGACTATAAGGGTGTTGAGGACTCCTGGGAACCTACTGTAGATCGGGACAAACCTGTTGTGTTAATAAGCTCTCGGCTATCAGGCCGACACGGTTAATATAACATCCCACATATCACAAGATCTCCAAAACACAGTAAGGGTGTTGAGGACTCCTGGGAACCTAGATTGGGACGAAACTGTTGTGTTAATAAGCTCTCGGCTATCAGGCCGACACGGTTAATATAACATACCACATATCACAAGATCTCTAAAACACAGTAAGGGTGTTGAGGACTCCTGGGAACCTAGATCGGGACGAAACTGTTGTGTTAATAAGCTCTCGGCTATCAGGCCGACACGGTTAATATAACATACCACATATCACAAGATCTCCAAAACACAGTAAGGGTGTTGAGGACTCCTGGGAACCTAGATCGGGACGAAACTGTTGTGTTAATAAGCTCTCGGCTATCAGGCCGACACGGTTAATATAACATACCGCATATCACAAGATCTCCAAAACACAGTAAGGGTGTTGAGGACTCCTGGGAACCTAGATCGGGACGAAACTGTTGTGTTAATAAGCTCTCGGCTATCAGGCCGACACGGTTAATATAACATACCACATATCACAAGATCTCCAAAACACAGTAAGGGTGTTGAGGACTCCTGGGAACCTAGATCGGGACGAAACTGTTGTGTTAATAAGCTCTCGGCTATCAGGCCGACACGGTTAATATAACATACCACATATCACAAGATCTTCAAAACACAGTAAGGGTGTCGAGGACTCCTGGGAACCTACTGTAGATTGGGACGAAACTGGTGTGTTACTAAGCTCTCGGCTATCAGGCCGACACGGTTAATATAACATACCGCATATCACAAGATCTCCAAAACACAGTAAGGGTGTTGAGGACTCCTGGGAACCTACTGTAGATCGGGACGAAACTGTTGTGTTAATAAGCTCTCGGCTATCAGGCCGACACGGTTAATATAACATACCGCATATCACAAGATCTCCAAAACACAGTAAGGGTGTTGAGGCCTCCTGGGAACCTAGATCGGGACGAAACTGTTGTGTTAATAAGCTCTCGGCTATCAGGCCGACACGATTAATATAACATACCACATATCACAAGATCTCCAAAACACAGTAAGGGTGTTGAGAACTCCTGGGAACCTACTGTAGATCGGGACGAAACTGTTGTGTTAATAAGCTCTTGGCTATCAGGCCGACACGGTTAATATAACATACCACATATCACAAGATCTCCAAAACACAGTAAGGGTGTTGAGGACTCCTGGGAACCTAGATCGGGACGAAACTGTTGTGTTAATAAGCTCTCGGCTATCAGGCCGACACGGTTAATATAACATACCACATATCACAAGATCTCCAAAACACAGTAAGGGTGTTGAGGACTCCTGGGAACCTAGATCGGAACGAAACTGTTGTGTTAATAAGCTCTCGGCCATCAGGCCGACACGGTTAATATAACATACCACATATCACAAGATCTCCAAAACACAGTAAGGGCGTTGAGGACTCCTGGGAACCTACTGTAGATCGGGACAAAACTGTTGTGTAAATAAGCTCTCGGCTATCAGGCCGACACGGTTAATATAACATACCACATATCACAAGATCTCCAAAACACAGTAAGGGTGTTGAGGACTCCTGGGAACCTAGATCGGGACGAAACTGTTGTGATAATAAGCTCTCGGCTATCAGGCCGACACGGTTCATATAACATACCACATATCACAAGATCTCAAAAACACAGTAAGGGTGTTGAGGACTCCTGGGAACCTACTGTAGATCGGGAGGAAACTGTTGTGTTAATAAGCTCTCGGCTATCAGGCCGACACGGTTAATATAAAATACCACATATCACAAGATCTCCAAAACACAGTAAGGGTGTTGAGGACTCCTGGGAACCTACTGTAGATCGGGACGAAACTGTTGTGTTAATAAGCTCTCGGCTATCAGGCCGACACGGTTAATATAACATACCACATATCACAAGATCTCTAAAACACAGTAAGGGTGTTGAGGACTCCTGGGAACCTACTGTAGATCGGGACGAAACTGGTGTGTTACTAAGCTCTCGGCTATCAGGCCGACATGGTTAATATAACATACAACATATCACAAGATCTCCAAAACACAGTAAGGGTGTTGAGGACTCCTGGGAACCTAGATCGGGACGAAACTGTTGTGTTAATAAGCTCTCGGCTATCAGGCCGACACGGTTAATATAACATACCACATATCACAAGATCTCCAAAACACAGTAAGGGCGTTGAGGACTCCTGGGAACCTAGATCGGGACGAAACTGTTGTGTTAATAAGCTCTCGGCTATCAGGCCGACACGGTTAATATAACATACCACATATCACAAGATCTCCAAAATACAGTAAGGGTGTTGAGGACTCCTGGGAACCTAGATCGGGACGAAACTGTTGTGTTAATAAGCTCTCGGCTATCAGGCCGACACGGTTAATATAACATACCACATATCGCAAGATCTCCAAAACACAGTAAGGGTGTTGAGGACTCCTGGGAACCTAGATCGGGACGAAACTGTTGTGTTACTAAGCTCTCGGCTATCAGGCCGACACGGTTAATATAACATACCACATATCACAAGATCTCCAAAACACAGTAAGGGTGTTGAGGACTCCTGGGAACCTACTGTAGATCGGGACGAAACTGTTGTGTTAATAAACTCTCGGCTATCAGGCCGACACGGTTAATATAACATACCACATGATCTCCAAAACAAAGTAAGGGTGTGGAGGACTCCTGGGAACCTACTGTAGATCGGGATGAAAATGATGTGTTAATAAGCTCTCGGCTATCAGGCCGACACGGTTAATATAATATACCACATATCACAAGATCTCCAAAACACAGTAAGGGTGTTGAGGACTACTGGGAACCTAGATCGGGACGAAACTGTTGTGTTAATTAGCTCTCGGCTATCAGGCCGACATGGTCAATATAACATACCACATATCACAAGATCTCCAAAACACAGTAAGGGTGTTGAGGACTCCTGGGAACCTACTGTAGATCGGGAGGAAACTGTTGTGTTAATAAGCTCTCGGCTATCAGGCCGACACGGTTAATATAAAATACCACATATCACAAGATCTCCAAAACACAGTAAGGGTGTTGAGGACTCCTGGGAACCTACTGTAGATCGGGACGAAACTGTTGTGTTAATAAGCTCTCGGCTATCAGGCCGACACGGTTAATATAACATACCACATATCACAAGATCTCTAAAACACAGTAAGGGTGTTGAGGACTCCTGGGAACCTACTGTAGATCGGGACGAAACTGGTGTGTTACTAAGCTCTCGGCTATCAGGCCGACATGGTTAATATAACATACAACATATCACAAGATCTCCAAAACACAGTAAGGGTGTTGAGGACTCCTGGGAACCTAGATCGGGACGAAACTGTTGTGTTAATAAGCTCTCGGCTATCAGGCCGACACGGTTAATATAACATACCACATATCACAAGATCTCCAAAACACAGTAAGGGTGTTGAGGACTCCTGGGAACCTAGATCGGGACGAAACTGTTGTGTTAATAAGCTCTCGGCTATCAGGCCGACATGGTTAATATAACATACCACATATCACAAGATCTCCAAAACACAGTAAGGATGTTGAGGACTCCTGGGAACCTAGATCGGGACGAAACTGTTGTGTTAATAAGCTCTGGCTGTCAGGCCGACACGGTTAATATAACATACCACATATCACAAGATCTCCAAAATACAGTAAGGGTGTCGAGGACTCCTGGGAACCTACTGTAGATTGGGACGAAACTGGTGTGTTACTAAGCTCTCGGCTATCAGGCCGACACGGTTAATATAACATACAACATATCACAAGATCTCCAAAACACAGTAAGGGTGTTGAGGACTCCTGGGAACCTACTGTAGATCGGGACGAAACTGTTGTGTTAATAAGCTCTCGGCTATCAGGCCGACACGGTTAATATAACATACCACATATCACAAGATCTCTAAAACACAGTAAGGGTGTTGAGGACTCCTGGGAACCTAGATCGGGACGAAACTGTTGTGTTAATAAGCTCACGGCTATCAGGCCGAAACGGTTAATATAACATACCACATATCACAAGATCTCCAAAACACACTAAGGGTGTTGAGGACTCCTGGGAACCTAGATCGGGACGAAACTGTTGTGTTAATAAGCTCTCAGATATCAGGCCGACACGGTTAATATAACATACCACATATCACAAGATCTCTAAAACACAGTAAGGGTGTTGAGGACTCCTGGGAACCTAGATCGGGACGAAACTGTTGTGTTAATAAGCTCTCGGCTATCAGGCCGACACGGTTAATATAACATACCGCATATCACAAGATCTCCAAAACACAGTAAGGGTGTTGAGGACTCCTGGGAACCTAGATCGGGACGAAACTGTTTTGTTAATAAGTTCTCGGCTATCAGGCCGACACGATTAATATAGCATACCACATATCACAAGATCTCCAAAACACAGTAAGGGTGTTGAGAACTCCTGGGAACCTACTGTAGATCGGGACGAAACTGTTGTGTTAATAAGCTCTCGGCTATCAGGCCGACACGGTTAATATAACATACCACATATCACAAGATCTCCAAAACACAGTAAGGGTGTTGAGGACTCCTGGGAACCTACTGTAGATCGGGACAAAACTGTTGTGTTAATAAGCTCTCGGCTATCAGGCCGACACGGTTAATATAACATACCACATATCACAAGATCTCCAAAACACAGTAAGGGTGTTGAGGACTCCTGGGAACCTAGATCGGGACGAAACTGTTGTGTTAATAAGCTCTCGGCTATCAGGCCGACACGGTTAATATAACATACCACATATCACAAGATCTCCAAAACACAGTAAGGGTGTTGAGGACTCCTGGGAACCTAGATCGGGACGAAACTGTTGTGTTAATAAGCTCTCGGCTATCAGGCCGACACGGTTAATATAACATACCACATATCACAAGATCTCTAAAACACAGTAAGGGTGTTGAGGACTCCTGGGAACCTAGATCGGGACGAAACTGTTGTGTTAATAAGCTCTCGGCTATCAGGCCGACACGGTTAATATAATATACCACATATCACAAGATCTCCAAAACACAGTAAGGGTGTTGAGGACTCCTGGAAACCTAGATCGGAACGAAACTGTTGTGTTAATAAGCTCTCGGCCATCAGGCCGACACGGTTAATATAACATACCACATATCACAAGATCTCCAAAACACAGTAAGGGTGTTGAGGACTCCTGGGAACCTACTGTAGATCGGGACAAAACTGTTGTGTAAATAAGCTCTCGGCTATCAGGCCGACACGGTTAATATAACATACCACATATCACAAGATCTCCAAAACACAGTAAGGGTGTTGAGGACTCCTGGGAACCTAGATCGGGACGAAACTGTTGTGATAATAAGCTCTCGGCTATCAGCAGGCCGACACGGTTAATATAACATACCACATATCACAAGATCTCAAAAACACAGTAAGGGTGTTGAGGACTCCTGGGAACCTACTGTAGATTGGGAGGAAACTGTTGTGTTAATAAGCTCTCGGCTATCAGGCCGACACGGTTAATATAAAATACCACAAGATCTCCAAAACACAGTAAGGGTGTTGAGGACTCCTGGGAACCTACTGTAGATCGGGACGAAACTGTTGTGTTAATAAGCTCTCAGCTATCAGGCCGACACGGTTAATATAACATACCACATATCACAAGATCTCTAAAACACAGTAAGGGTGTTGAGGACTCCTGGGAACCTACTGTAGATCGGGACGAAACTGGTGTGTTACTAAGCTCTCGGCTATCAGGCCGACATGGTTAATATAACATACAACATATCACAAGATCTCCAAAACACAGTAAGGGTGTTGAGGACTCCTGGGAACCTAGATCGGGACGAAACTGTTGTGTTAATAAGCTCTCGTCTATCAGGCCGACACGGTTAATATAACATACCACATAATCACAAGATCTCCAAAACACAGTAAGGGTGTTGAGGACTCCTGGGAACCTAGATCAGGACGAAACTGTTGTGTTAATAAGCTCTTGGCTATCAGGCCGACACGGTTAATATAACATACCACATATCACAAGATCTCCAAAACACAGTAAGGGTGTTGAGGACTCCTGAGAACCTAGATCGGAACGAAACTGTTGTGTTAATAAGCTCACGGCTATCAGGCCGACACGGTTAATATAACATACCACATATCGCAAGATCTCCAAAACACAGTAAGGGTGTTGAGGACTCCTGGGAACTTAGATCGGGACGAAACTGTTGTGTTACTAAGCTCTCGGCTATCAGGCCGACACGGTTAATATAACATACCACATATCACACAATCTCCAAAACACAGTAAGGGTGTTGAGGACTCCTGGGAACCTACTGTAGATCGGGACGAAACTGTTGTGTTAATAAACTCTCGGCTATCAGGCCGACACGGTTAATATAACATACCACATGATCTCCAAAACAAAGTAAGGGTGTTGAGGACTCCTGGGAACCTACTGTAGATCGGGACGAAACTGTTGTGTTAATAAGCTCTCGGCTATCAGGCCGACACGGTTAATATAACATACCACATATCACAAGATCTCCAAAACACAGTAAGGGTGTTGAGGACTCCTGGGAACCTACTGTAGATCGGGACGAAACTGTTGTGTTAATAAGGTCTCGGCTATCAGGCCGACACGGTTAATATAACATACCACATATCACAAGATCTCCAAAATACAGTAAGGGTGTTGAGGACTCCTGGGAACCTACTGTAGATCGGGACGAAATTGTTGTGTTAATAAGCTCTCGGCTATCAGGCCGACACGGTTAATATAACATACCACATATCACAAGATCTCCAAAACAAAGTAAGGGTGTGGAGGACTCCTGGGAACCTACTGTAGATCGGGATGAAACTGTTGTGTTAATAAGCTCTCGGCTATCAGGCCGACACGGTTAATATAACATACCACATATCACAAGATCTCCAAAACACAGTAAGGGTGTTGAGGACTCCTGGGAACCTACTGTAGATCGGGACGAAACTGTTGTGTTAATAAGCTCTCGGCTATCAGGCCGACATGGTTAATATAACATACCACATATCACAAGATCTCCAAAACACAGTAAGGGGGTTGAGGACTCCTGGGAACCTAGATCGGGACGAAACTGTTGTGTTAATAAGCTCTCGGCTATCAGGCCGACACGGTTAATATAACATACCACATATCACAAGATCTCCAAAACACAGTAAGGGTGTTGAGGACTCCTGGGAACCTAGATCGGGACAAAACTGTTGTGTTAATAAGCTCTCGGCTATCAGGCTGACACGGTTAATATAACATAGCACATATCACAAGATCTCCAAAACACAGTAAGCGTGTTGAGGACTCCTGGGAACCTACTGTAGATCGGGACGAAACTGTTGTGTTAATAAGCTCTCGGCTATCAGGCCGACACGGTTAATATAACATACCACATATCACAAGATCTCCAAAACACAGTAAGGGTGTTGAGGACTCCTGGGAACCTAGATCGGAACGAAACTGTTGTGTTAATAAGCTCTCGGCTATCAGGCCGACACGGTTAATATAACATACCACATATCACAAGATCTCAAAAACACAGTAAGGGTGTTGAGGACTCCTGGGAACCTACGGTAGATCAGGACGAAACTGTTGTGTTAATAAGCTCTCGGCTATCAGGCCGACACGGTTAATATAACATACCACATATCACAAGATCTCCAAAACACAGTAAGGGTGTTGAGGACTCCTGGGAACCTAGATCGGGACGAAACTGTTGTGTTAATAAGCTCTCGGCTATCAGGCCGACACGGTTAATATAACATACCGCATATCACAAGATCTCCAAAACACAGTAAGGGTGTTGAGGCCTCCTGGGAACCTAGATCGGGACGAAACTGTTGTGTTAATAAGCTCTCGGCTATCAGGCCGACACGATTAATATAACATACCACATATCACAAGATCTCCAAAACACAGTAAGGGTGTTGAGAACTCCTGGGAACCTACTGTAGATCGGGACGAAACTGTTGTGTTAATAAGCTCTTGGCTATCAGGCCGACACGGTTAATATAACATACCACATATCACAAGATCTCCAAAACACAGTAATAGTTGAGGACTCCTGGGAACCTACTGTAGATCGGGACAAACCTGTTGTGTTAATAAGCTCTCGGCTATCAGGCCGACACGGTTAATATAACATCCCACATATCACAAGATCTCCAAAACACAGTAAGGGTGTTGAGGACTCCTGGGAACCTAGATTGGGACGAAACTGTTGTGTTAATAAGCTCTCGGCTATCAGGCCGACACGGTTAATATAACATACCACATATCACAAGATCTCTAAAACACAGTAAGGGTGTTGAGGACTCCTGGGAACCTAGATCGGGACGAAACTGTTGTGTTAATAAGCTCTCGGCTATCAGGCCGACACGGTTAATATAACATACCACATATCACAAGATCTCCAAAACACAGTAAGGGTGTTGAGGACTCCTGGGAACCTAGATCGGGACGAAACTGTTGTGTTAATAAGCTCTCGGCTATCAGGCCGACACGGTTAATATAACATACCGCATATCACAAGATCTCCAAAACACAGTAAGGGTGTTGAGGACTCCTGGGAACCTAGATCGGGACGAAACTGTTGTGTTAATAAGCTCTCGGCTATCAGGCCGACACGGTTAATATAACATACCACATATCACAAGATCTCCAAAACACAGTAAGGGTGTTGAGGACTCCTGGGAACCTAGATCGGGACGAAACTGTTGTGTTAATAAGCTCTCGGCTATCAGGCCGACACGGTTAATATTAACATACCACATATCACAAGATCTTCAAAACACAGTAAGGGTGTCGAGGACTCCTGGGAACCTACTGTAGATTGGGACGAAACTGGTGTGTTACTAAGCTCTCGGCTATCAGGCCGACACGGTTAATATAACATACCGCATATCACAAGATCTCCAAAACACAGTAAGGGTGTTGAGGACTCCTGGGAACCTACTGTAGATCGGGACGAACCTGTTGTGTTAATAAGCTCTCGGCTATCAGGCCGACACGGTTAATATAACATACCGCATATCACAAGATCTCCAAAACACAGTAAGGGTGTTGAGGCCTCCTGGGAACCTAGATCGGGACGAAACTGTTGTGTTAATAAGCTCTCGGCTATCAGGCCGACACGATTAATATAACATACCACATATCACAAGATCTCCAAAACACAGTAAGGGTGTTGAGAACTCCTGGGAACCTACTGTAGATCGGGACGAAACTGTTGTGTTAATAAGCTCTTGGCTATCAGGCCGACACGGTTAATATAACATACCACATATCACAAGATCTCCAAAACACAGTAAGGGTGTTGATGACTCCTGGGAACCTAGATCGGGACGAAACTGTTGTGTTAATAAGCTCTCGGCTATCAGGCCGACACGGTTAATATAACATACCACATATCACAAGATCTCCAAAACACAGTAAGGGTGTTGAGGACTCCTGGGAACCTAGATCGGAACGAAACTGTTGTGTTAATAAGCTCTCGGCCATCAGGCCGACACGGTTAATATAACATACCACATATCACAAGATCTCCAAAACACAGTAAGGGCGTTGAGGACTCCTGGGAACCTACTGTAGATCGGGACAAAACTGTTGTGTAAATAAGCTCTCGGCTATCAGGCCGACACGGTTAATATAACATACCACATATCACAAGATCTCCAAAACACAGTAAGGGTGTTGAGGACTCCTGGGAACCTAGATCGGGACGAAACTGTTGTGATAATAAGCTCTCGGCTATCAGGCCGACACGGTTCATATAACATACCACATATCACAAGATCTCAAAAACACAGTAAGGGTGTTGAGGACTCCTGGGAACCTACTGTAGATCGGGAGGAAACTGTTGTGTTAATAAGCTCTCGGCTATCAGGCCGACACGGTTAATATAAAATACCACATATCACAAGATCTCCAAAACACAGTAAGGGTGTTGAGGACTCCTGGGAACCTACTGTAGATCGGGACGAAACTGTTGTGTTAATAAGCTCTCGGCTATCAGGCCGACACGGTTAATATAACATACCACATATCACAAGATCTCTAAAACACAGTAAGGGTGTTGAGGACTCCTGGGAACCTACTGTAGATCGGGACGAAACTGGTGTGTTACTAAGCTCTCGGCTATCAGGCCGACATGGTTAATATAACATACAACATATCACAAGATCTCCAAAACACAGTAAGGGTGTTGAGGACTCCTGGGAACCTAGATCGGGACGAAACTGTTGTGTTAATAAGCTCTCGGCTATCAGGCCGACACGGTTAATATAACATACCACATATCACAAGATCTCCAAAACACAGTAAGGGCGTTGAGGACTCCTGGGAACCTAGATCGGGACGAAACTGTTGTGTTAATAAGCTCTCGGCTATCAGGCCGACACGGTTAATATAACATACCACATATCACAAGATCTCCAAAATACAGTAAGGGTGTTGAGGACTCCTGGGAACCTAGATCGGGACGAAACTGTTGTGTTAATAAGCTCTCGGCTATCAGGCCGACACGGTTAATATAACATACCACATATCGCAAGATCTCCAAAACACAGTAAGGGTGTTGAGGACTCCTGGGAACCTAGATCGGGACGAAACTGTTGTGTTACTAAGCTCTCGGCTATCAGGCCGACACGGTTAATATAACATACCACATATCACAAGATCTCCAAAACACAGTAAGGGTGTTGAGGACTCCTGGGAACCTACTGTAGATCGGGACGAAACTGTTGTGTTAATAAACTCTCGGCTATCAGGCCGACACGGTTAATATAACATACCACATGATCTCCAAAACAAAGTAAGGGTGTGGAGGACTCCTGGGAACCTACTGTAGATCGGGATGAAAATGATGTGTTAATAAGCTCTCGGCTATCAGGCCGACACGGTTAATATAATATACCACATATCACAAGATCTCCAAAACACAGTAAGGGTGTTGAGGACTACTGGGAACCTAGATCGGGACGAAACTGTTGTGTTAATTAGCTCTCGGCTATCAGGCCGACATGGTCAATATAACATACCACATATCACAAGATCTCCAAAACACAGTAAGGGTGTTGAGGACTCCTGGGAACCTACTGTAGATCGGGAGGAAACTGTTGTGTTAATAAGCTCTCGGCTATCAGGCCGACACGGTTAATATAAAATACCACATATCACAAGATCTCCAAAACACAGTAAGGGTGTTGAGGACTCCTGGGAACCTACTGTAGATCGGGACGAAACTGTTGTGTTAATAAGCTCTCGGCTATCAGGCCGACACGGTTAATATAACATACCACATATCACAAGATCTCTAAAACACAGTAAGGGTGTTGAGGACTCCTGGGAACCTACTGTAGATCGGGACGAAACTGGTGTGTTACTAAGCTCTCGGCTATCAGGCCGACATGGTTAATATAACATACAACATATCACAAGATCTCCAAAACACAGTAAGGGTGTTGAGGACTCCTGGGAACCTAGATCGGGACGAAACTGTTGTGTTAATAAGCTCTCGGCTATCAGGCCGACACGGTTAATATAACATACCACATATCACAAGATCTCCAAAACACAGTAAGGGTGTTGAGGACTCCTGGGAACCTAGATCGGGACGAAACTGTTGTGTTAATAAGCTCTCGGCTATCAGGCCGACATGGTTAATATAACATACCACATATCACAAGATCTCCAAAACACAGTAAGGATGTTGAGGACTCCTGGGAACCTAGATCGGGACGAAACTGTTGTGTTAATAAGCTCTGGCTGTCAGGCCGACACGGTTAATATAACATACCACATATCACAAGATCTCCAAAATACAGTAAGGGTGTCGAGGACTCCTGGGAACCTACTGTAGATTGGGACGAAACTGGTGTGTTACTAAGCTCTCGGCTATCAGGCCGACACGGTTAATATAACATACAACATATCACAAGATCTCCAAAACACAGTAAGGGTGTTGAGGACTCCTGGGAACCTACTGTAGATCGGGACGAAACTGTTGTGTTAATAAGCTCTCGGCTATCAGGCCGACACGGTTAATATAACATACCACATATCACAAGATCTCTAAAACACAGTAAGGGTGTTGAGGACTCCTGGGAACCTAGATCGGGACGAAACTGTTGTGTTAATAAGCTCACGGCTATCAGGCCGAAACGGTTAATATAACATACCACATATCACAAGATCTCCAAAACACACTAAGGGTGTTGAGGACTCCTGGGAACCTAGATCGGGACGAAACTGTTGTGTTAATAAGCTCTCAGATATCAGGCCGACACGGTTAATATAACATACCACATATCACAAGATCTCTAAAACACAGTAAGGGTGTTGAGGACTCCTGGGAACCTAGATCGGGACGAAACTGTTGTGTTAATAAGCTCTCGGCTATCAGGCCGACACGGTTAATATAACATACCGCATATCACAAGATCTCCAAAACACAGTAAGGGTGTTGAGGACTCCTGGGAACCTAGATCGGGACGAAACTGTTGTGTTAATAAGTTCTCGGCTATCAGGCCGACACGATTAATATAGCATACCACATATCACAAGATCTCCAAAACACAGTAAGGGTGTTGAGAACTCCTGGGAACCTACTGTAGATCGGGACGAAACTGTTGTGTTAATAAGCTCTCGGCTATCAGGCCGACACGGTTAATATAACATACCACATATCACAAGATCTCCAAAACACAGTAAGGGTGTTGAGGACTCCTGGGAACCTACTGTAGATCGGGACAAAACTGTTGTGTTAATAAGCTCTCGGCTATCAGGCCGACACGGTTAATATAACATACCACATATCACAAGATCTCCAAAACACAGTAAGGGTGTTGAGGACTCCTGGGAACCTAGATCGGGACGAAACTGTTGTGTTAATAAGCTCTCGGCTATCAGGCCGACACGGTTAATATAACATACCACATATCACAAGATCTCCAAAACACAGTAAGGGTGTTGAGGACTCCTGGGAACCTAGATCGGGACGAAACTGTTGTGTTAATAAGCTCTCGGCTATCAGGCCGACACGGTTAATATAACATACCACATATCACAAGATCTCTAAAACACAGTAAGGGTGTTGAGGACTCCTGGGAACCTAGATCGGGACGAAACTGTTGTGTTAATAAGCTCTCGGCTATCAGGCCGACACGGTTAATATAATATACCACATATCACAAGATCTCCAAAACACAGTAAGGGTGTTGAGGACTCCTGGAAACCTAGATCGGAACGAAACTGTTGTGTTAATAAGCTCTCGGCCATCAGGCCGACACGGTTAATATAACATACCACATATCACAAGATCTCCAAAACACAGTAAGGGTGTTGAGGACTCCTGGGAACCTACTGTAGATCGGGACAAAACTGTTGTGTAAATAAGCTCTCGGCTATCAGGCCGACACGGTTAATATAACATACCACATATCACAAGATCTCCAAAACACAGTAAGGGTGTTGAGGACTCCTGGGAACCTAGATCGGGACGAAACTGTTGTGATAATAAGCTCTCGGCTATCAGCAGGCCGACACGGTTAATATAACATACCACATATCACAAGATCTCAAAAACACAGTAAGGGTGTTGAGGACTCCTGGGAACCTACTGTAGATTGGGAGGAAACTGTTGTGTTAATAAGCTCTCGGCTATCAGGCCGACACGGTTAATATAAAATACCACAAGATCTCCAAAACACAGTAAGGGTGTTGAGGACTCCTGGGAACCTACTGTAGATCGGGACGAAACTGTTGTGTTAATAAGCTCTCGGCTATCAGGCCGACACGGTTAATATAACATACCACATATCACAAGATCTCTAAAACACAGTAAGGGTGTTGAGGACTCCTGGGAACCTACTGTAGATCGGGACGAAACTGGTGTGTTACTAAGCTCTCGGCTATCAGGCCGACATGGTTAATATAACATACAACATATCACAAGATCTCCAAAACACAGTAAGGGTGTTGAGGACTCCTGGGAACCTAGATCGGGACGAAACTGTTGTGTTAATAAGCTCTCGTCTATCAGGCCGACACGGTTAATATAACATACCACATAATCACAAGATCTCCAAAACACAGTAAGGGTGTTGAGGACTCCTGGGAACCTAGATCAGGACGAAACTGTTGTGTTAATAAGCTCTTGGCTATCAGGCCGACACGGTTAATATAACATACCACATATCACAAGATCTCCAAAACACAGTAAGGGTGTTGAGGACTCCTGAGAACCTAGATCGGAACGAAACTGTTGTGTTAATAAGCTCACGGCTATCAGGCCGACACGGTTAATATAACATACCACATATCGCAAGATCTCCAAAACACAGTAAGGGTGTTGAGGACTCCTGGGAACTTAGATCGGGACGAAACTGTTGTGTTACTAAGCTCTCGGCTATCAGGCCGACACGGTTAATATAACATACCACATATCACACAATCTCCAAAACACAGTAAGGGTGTTGAGGACTCCTGGGAACCTACTGTAGATCGGGACGAAACTGTTGTGTTAATAAACTCTCGGCTATCAGGCCGACACGGTTAATATAACATACCACATGATCTCCAAAACAAAGTAAGGGTGTTGAGGACTCCTGGGAACCTACTGTAGATCGGGACGAAACTGTTGTGTTAATAAGCTCTCGGCTATCAGGCCGACACGGTTAATATAACATACCACATATCACAAGATCTCCAAAACACAGTAAGGGTGTTGAGGACTCCTGGGAACCTACTGTAGATCGGGACGAAACTGTTGTGTTAATAAGGTCTCGGCTATCAGGCCGACACGGTTAATATAACATACCACATATCACAAGATCTCCAAAATACAGTAAGGGTGTTGAGGACTCCTGGGAACCTACTGTAGATCGGGACGAAATTGTTGTGTTAATAAGCTCTCGGCTATCAGGCCGACACGGTTAATATAACATACCACATATCACAAGATCTCCAAAACAAAGTAAGGGTGTGGAGGACTCCTGGGAACCTACTGTAGATCGGGATGAAACTGTTGTGTTAAT
>JBAKBP010038777.1:0-15764 GCA_037953745.1 Lithodes maja
ATATACATTTGTCAAGTTTACACAATAGCATCGAAGGGATAGGAAGATTATTGTTTATAAGATATGTACAGTTAGCCAAATAAGTATTGTCGACGCTGTCATTACCTTTTGCTCTCTGTGGCAATGTCGGATGTTGACTAGGATGTGTACAGTATATATAGGGACATGTTTGTATATCTCACTCGAAACGATACATTAATGCTTAGATAGTGCTGATACCAATTATTGATCGAAATATACTTGGTACCGCGACATCACTTATTTGGCCAAATGTACAGCTACCCACTGAACATTAGCATAACTGGCATTTCAGGCTTTCCCTAACACGTAAACATAATTATAATCCTTTCAATCAGATGTCGCTAATGTTTGCTTTTTCCAGGTTTTGTACTTTAATCACATGTTCCATAACTCCCTTTGTCATTATATAAGGAATGTATTCTATAAATATTGGAATGTGGTGTTGGAGATCACAGTTTGCAAAATAGACCATCTTCATAAACATGTTTAGTGCATTGTTTATGAAAAACTGAATGGTTTCTATTTTTTGGCAGTTTTCTATGTTTGTACTTTGAGTTGCATTTAATTAACATCTAAGGAATATCTCTGGCCAAGGAGATAATGGTGATCGGTAACACACAAATATTTATAATACAACAATTTGGCCGAAATATAGAAATGTGATGCATAGAATGCCATATTTTTTCAACATACTCTTTGCACCAAAACTTGCGCATTAAGCTGTTTATTAGCTGGGGAATCCGTGGAAATATTTAGTTGCCTCTTTAACTTTTAGGCTGCAGATGTTCATATAAATCACATTGACTGAAATAAACATGTCACTTGGTCGCCTTGGCAGAATTTGATCGTGATCGGACACAGTTTAACACCCACAACGCGATTGTTTTTGGACAACGTTGATATTATGTTCTGACATAAATATCACCTTAACCCCTTCTTGTACGATGATGCCATTTTTTCCTTTGATGCTGGCTACAATGAGACGATTTTATGAAGTTTACGACGGGCTTGTGTTATGCAGAGGGTATATTGAGATCGTATATGCCCCTTTCAGACCTAGTGGTAGATGATTAGTTAAAGAAAATCGTCTAATGGTAACCAGCATATGATGAGAATAACGTCATCGTGCTGAAGGGGTTAAATTCGCAGGATAGTCTCGTCAGGTCGTTGCCATCATCTCCTTGAGGGGGTGACCTGATTATTTTCTCTCCTTTTCTCTATTTCTCTGGTTTGTATCGATTCGGCTCCATGCAACCTACTGTTTTAAGATGATTATCCCCATCCAGGTGTCGATTTCTTCCTGGCGAGCGATAGCGAGCCAGCATTGTACGGAGCAATCTGGCTTCGCCGGACACATTTTTCTATCGAAAAATTTACAAATTTAGACTGCTGTCAAAAACATTTACAAAAATCGACACCTGGATATGGGTAAACGTCTAAAAACAGTAGGCTGAATGGGGCTGGATGGATACAACCCAGAGAGAGAAGGAGAGAGAGAAAAAATGACCGAGGTGGGCCCCCTTAAGTGGTGGAAGCACTCTGTGGTCTGACTTCCTCTATGATCGCTCTTTTACAAACGCACCCCATCAACCATTTCTCCTCTCTGACTTGCTGTACGAGCTGCATGCAGGCCTCCCCTAGTCCACAGCCTGCACAGGACACACAGGGGTCGTTAGTCAGTTTTATTGTCCAGCCTGACTGGCTGGTGAGGTTGAATTGAGGCGGTCCTGTGATGCAATGGGCAGCTTCATATCCCACCACGAAGATCACCAGCAGCAGCAACACCAGAAGGGCCACGTATCTGCATGGCTGCATCTTGGTTATCTTGATGTTGTGGGTGTGAAGTTGGTGAAGTACGACAGGTGTTGAGGTTTGGGTGACGAGATGATCCAGGTATGGTAAATGACGGATCCTGCTGCGGTATATTTTTGTAGCCTTGTTGAGGAGGGTAATTTTAATCCCGGCTACTGAGTGGTTTTGTACTGGTAGTGATAATTCGGTAGTGTGTTGATTCGACGTACTGAGCAGCTGTTATGTTGGCGACACTCTGGAGCCTGTCTTATATACAGCAAGTTAGTCTATGTATCTTGATATACAGTACAGTACAATATACTAAACGTTCCTTCCCTTCTCGCGGGTACGGTACGTTTTCGCCCATGACATATATACGTACTGGTATCTCGACATAGGTATTAGAGATAGACCGAATATTCGTTTCGTATTCGTATGTCCGAATATTCGCTATGTTTTTCAATATTCGTATTCGTATTCGCATTTCCATTCATAACTATTTGCAAATATGCGAATATGTTCACGAAACCAATAGAATATGTACAAAAATTTTAAATATTAAATTTTAAAGTCAACACAAACGAATAAATAACAGTGTAGATGTGCGTTGGGGCCGCTAAAGTGGAATGAAGGATGACTGAGCAGTGTTGCTATTTAACTGTATTTAATAGTACCAGATCAAACTAGTGAAAAGTAGGCCTAGCAAATTATTCTAAAGTGGAATCACTGCCCGGTAAACGAACGTGTGCTGGACCTGGACATTTGAACCGTCGCAATATTGTCATTTCAGACATATCCAATATAATGGCATGTCACTAAAATATATTCCATCATATTTCCTCACTGATCTCGTATTTAGTACCAGATATGGACTATTTTATTGGAAAGTGTATATAATGTAGTTGAGAGAGTCAAATGTACCAAATCTGGTACTTAGTACCAACAAAGCGGCAACATTGGGACTGAGAACTGGAAACATAGACAATTGAATGGATTTAATTTTAATTATTCAATTTCTATGACTGAACTCTTACAATATATTAAACATTAATTCATACAGTTAACTTATGATATTTAAGAAATTACACATTCACATCGTTATTAACTTCTGGTAATTAATTTCATAGTAATTTAATTAACGTTTGGTGGTGACATAAAAATAATTACCAGTTCTTGAAGGATGAAATAAGGATTGAGATATTCGCTATTCGTATTCGCGAATTTTACAACAAAATATTCGTATTCCCAAATAGTGAAAATTGATATTCGTTCCATCTCTAATAGGAATTGGTCGAATTTCTCATCCCCAGTTATGGTAATGAATTATTCGTACCGTACTCAGTTACTCACATCTTGAATAGGAAGTGAAATACGAAGAAAGTAGAGAAAAGAGTAGCTGATTAACCATACGTACCGGTAATCAATAATGTTTGCAATACGTGTTTGCAATTGGTAAGATGTTTGTGAAGCTGATACAAAAGACTTTAATTCGTATGTACTTTAGTAATAACCCTTTGAAGATTATGACGCATTTTGATCATATATTTTGGCTATCAGTAGACGATATTATACAACTTAGAAAGGATCTGTGGGAATAAAATGGGTAAAGGCTATCGCAATGTTAACCCTCTGACTGACATATACCCTTCCTAATCTGAATAAAATTGTCTAATAATAGCCAGAAAACAGAACAGAAAGACGTCATCATATCTTCTAAGGGTTAAGGGGAGATGGGCTGGTTTTTCTAGACACCCTTCTCCCTCATGCTTAGCCCCTTTATTTTTCAGATTTTAAGACGTTCAGCCCATTAGTTTGGCGATTTTAAGACCTTTCGCCCAATTTCTTTGTCAATATTAAGACCTTTCGTCCCCTTTAGGTGTCGTTTTTTCTCCTGGCGAGCGATAGCGAGCCTGTAATTGTTTAGGAACCGACCTTCGGCAGTGACATTTTTCTACCGAAAAAATGTACATTAATCTAATCTCGAAGGGAGATCTATTGGATGTTTGTTTTTAAGTTTGATGGAGGTCTAAGTAGGAAACTAAACAATAAATAAATATACCCAAAAAATACCCACTATCCCCTTAAACGTAAAACATTCCGTTGTCTCTTTGCGGCAACAGGTCAGGCAGCAGTATTGCCAATATAGTAGGCTACCACAGTATTAAGATAAAGTAAAATTTGTCTGTTTTTTTAGCTCTCTTCTTCATGTTTAGCCCCATTAGTTTCCAAATATTAGGACTTTCGCTTATTTGTTTTCAATATTAAGACCTTTCGTGCCATTTAGATGTCGATTTT
Source organism: Lithodes maja (assembly GCA_037953745.1). Classification (NCBI taxonomy): domain Eukaryota; kingdom Metazoa; phylum Arthropoda; class Malacostraca; order Decapoda; family Lithodidae; genus Lithodes; species Lithodes maja. Next base: position 4,108 of record JBAKBP010038777.1, read on the forward strand.
TTGTTCCTGGCGAGCGATAGCAAGACTGTAATTTTAGAGGAACCCTCATCTTCATCCTCCACCTCTTCTTATTCCTCCACCCTTCTTTTTCTTCCTCTACCCTTCATGTTCTTCCTCCACCCTTCATATTCTTCCTCCACCCTTCATATTCTTCCTCCACCCTTCATATTCGTCCTCCACCCTTCATATTCTTCCTCCATCCCTCATTTTATTCCTCCATCCCTCATTTTCTTCCTCCACCCTATCATTTTCTAACCTTCTCCCTCTTCTAATTCCTCCATCCCCACTTTTTATCTACCCTCTTCTTTCTTCCCCTCATTTTCCTCCCCTCCCCCTTTTCCTCTCCCTCCCCCCTCCACCCCTCTCCCTCTACAGACCTTACCACCTCCTCTTCATCTTCACTTTTTGGTCGATTTTTTTTTATATATAAATTAATTTTCTAGGCACCTCCCTAGACCTCCATCAAACTTCAAATAAACATCCATTAGATCCCCCTTCGAGATTAATTTGTACATTTTTAGTCTAATGGTAGCCAGAATAAAACAAAAATCACTACCTCGTGCTAAATGGGTTAAATAATGATTCCGCGTAATTTGATCGGTGTGGCTCAAACAGTTTATTAACCCCTTCTGTACCGTCGACGTCTTTGTAATTATATTATAGCTATATATAAACTATTGTGTGCAGTTTAAGATGGATATGTGGTATAAGAAGGGTCAAGTGAGATAGTACGAAGCCTGCTATTTGCTGGAGGCCCTTTTGAAACATGAATAAAATCATCTACTAGTTGCCAGAATAAAATTAAATGGACATCAACTTAAAGGAAGAAAACCATTTGAAGTGTCAGGATTGGAATACAAATATGTATTATAATTATAGAGTATTTATTACCATACATTCTTTACAAATATATCATTCAATCATAACAATAGATAATGGCTTGAATATAAAATATAAATTCATAACCGTGCTGCAGTAATATGTATTAAAACAATTAATATTATATACACGTACGAAACAATAATTATTGACTAGATCTTCACTATAAGTACCGGTACATATTTTATTTCGACAAACTATACTATCATATAAAGTATAGTATTATAATTATATAATACCTTCATTACTTATAACAATATGGGATGTGTACACTTGTCTCTATATACAATTGTCAAGTTTACACAATAGCACCGAAGGGATAGGAAGATTATTGTTTACAAGATATGTACAGTTAGCCAAATAAGTATTGTCGACGCTGTCATTACCTTTTGCTCTCTGTGGCAATGTCGGATGTTGACTAGGATGTGTACAGTATATATAGGGACATGTTTGTATATCTCACTCGAAACGATACATTAATTAGATAGTGCTGATACCAATTATTGATCGAAATATACTTGGTACCGCGACATCACTTATTTGGCCAAATAGACAGCTACCCACTGAACATTAGCATAACTGGCATTTCAGGCTTTCCCTAACACGTAAACATATATTATAATCCTTTCAATCAGATGTCGCTAATGTTTGCCTTTTCCAGGTTTTGTACTTTAATCACATGTTCCATAACTCCCTTTGTCATTATATAAGGAATGTATTCTATAAATATTGGAATGTGGTGTTGGAGATCACAGTTTGCAAAATATACCATCTTCATAAACATGTTTAGTGCATTGTTTATGAAATACTGAATGGTGTCTATATTTTGGCAGTTTTCTATGTTTGTACTTTGAGTTGCATTTAATTAACATCTAAGGAATATCTCTGGCCAAGGAGATAATGGTGATCGGTAACACACAAATATTTATAATACAACAATTTGGCCGAAATATAGAAATGTGATGCTTAGAATGCCATATTTTACAACATACTCTTGGCACCAAAACTTGCGCATTAAGCTGTTTATTAGCTGGGGAATCCGTGGAAATATTTAGTTGCCTCTTTTGCTTTTAGGCGGCAGATGTTCATATAAATCACATTGACTGAAATAAACATCACACTTATGGTCGCCTTGGCAGAATTTGATCGTGATCGGACACAGTTTAACACCCACAACGCGATTGTTTTTGCACAACGTTGATATTATGTTCTGACATAAATATCACCTTAACCCCTTCTTGTACGATGATGCCATTTTTTCCTTTGATTCTGGCTACAATGAGACGATTTTATGAAGTTTACGACGGGCTTGTGTTATGCAGAGGGTATATTGAGATCGTATATGGCCCTTTCAGACCTAGAGGTAAATGATTAGTTAAAGAAAATCGTCTAATGGTAACCAGCATATGATGAGAATAACGTCATCGTGCTGAAGGGGTTAAATTCGCAGGATAGTCTCGTCAGGTCGTTGCCATCATCTCCTTGAGGGGGTGACCTGCTTCTTTTCTCTCCTTTTCTCTATTTATCTGGTTTGTATCCATTCGGCCCCATGCAGCCTACTGTTTTAAGATGATTATCCCCATCCAGGTGTCGATTTCTTCCTGGCGAGCGATAGCGAGCCAGCATTGTATGGAGAAATCCCTGCTAATGTTTCTGTCGAAAAATTTTACAAATTTAGCCTGCTGTCAAAAACATTTACAAACATCGACACCTGGATATGGGTAAACGTCTATAAACAGTAGGCTGAATGGGGCTGGATGGATACAACCCAGAGAGAGAAGGAGAGAGAGAAAAAATTACCGAGGTGGGCCCCCTTAAGTGGTGGAAGCACTCTGTGGCTTCCTCCATGATCGCTCTTTTACAAACGCACCCCATCAACCAGTTCTCCTCTCTGACTTGTTGTACGAGTTGCATGCAGGCCTCCCCTAGTCCACACCCCGTACAGGACACACAGGGGTCGTTAGTCAGTTTTATTGTCCTTCCTGACTGACTGGTGAGGTTGATTTGAGGCGGTCCTGTGATGCAATGGGCAGCTTCATATCCCACCACGAAGATCACCAGCAGCAGCAACACCAGAAGGGCCACGTATCTGCATGGCTGCATCTTGGTTATCTTGATGTTGTGGGGGTGAAGTTGGTGAAGTACGACAGGTGTTGAGGTTTGGGTGACGAGATGATTAGGTGAATGACGGATCCAGGTACGGTAAATGACGGATCCAGGTATGGTAAATGACGGATCCTGCTGCGGTATATTCTTGTAGCCTTGTTGAGGAGGGTAATTTTAATCCCGGCTACTGAGTGGTTTTGTACTGGTCGTAGTAATCCTGGCTACTGAATGGTTTTGTACTGGTAGTGATAATTCGGTAGTGTGTTGATTCGACGTACTGAGCAGCTGTTATGTTGGCGACACTCCGGAGCCTGTCTTATAATTATACAGTACAGTACAATATACTAAACGTTCCTTCCCTTCTCGCGGGTACGGTACGTTTTCGCCCATGACATATACGTACTGGTATCTCGACATAGGTATTAGAGATGGACCGAATATTTGTTTCGTATTCGTATGTCCGAATATTCGCTATGTTTTTCAATATTCGTATTCGTATTCGTATTCGCATTTCCATTCATAACTATTTGCAAATATGCGAATATGTTCACGAAACCAATAGAATATATACAAAAATGTTAAATATTAAATTTTAAAGTTAACACAAACGAATAAATAACAGTGTAGATGTGCGTTGGGGCCGCTAAAGTGGAATGAAGGATGACTGAGCAGTGTTGCTATTTAACTGTATTTAATAGTACCAGATCAAACTAGTGAAAAGTAGCCTAGCAAATTATTCTAAAGTGGAATCACTGCCCGGCAAACGAACGTGTGCTGGACCTGGACATTTGAAGCGTCTCAATATTGCCATTTCAGACATATCCAATGTAATAGCATGTCACTAAAATATATTCCATCATATTTCCTCACTGATTTCGTATTTAGTACCAGATATGGACTATTTTATTGGAAAGTGTATAAAATGTACTTGAGAGCGTCAAATGTACTAACTCTGTTACTTTAGTACCAACAAAGCGGCAACATTGGGACTGAGGACTGGAAACATAGACAATTGAATGGATTTAATTTTAATTATTCAATTTTCTATGGCTGAACTCTTACAATATATTAAACATTAATTCATACAGTTAACTTATGATATTTAAGAAATTTCACATTCACATCGTTTTTAACTTCTGGTAATTAATTTCATAGTAATTTAATTAACGTTTGTTGGTGACATAAAAATAATTACCAGTTCTTGAAGGATGAAATAAGGATTGAGATATTCGCTATTCGTATTCGTATTCGCGAATTTTACAACAAAATATTCGTATTCGTATTCGTATTCGCAAATAGTGAAAATTGATATTCGTTCCATCTCTAATAGGTATTGGTCGAATTTCTCATCCCCAGTTATGGTAATGAATTATTCGTACCGTACTCAGTTACTCACATCTTGAATAGGAAGTGAAATACGAAGAAAGTAGAGAAACGAGTAGCTGATTAACCATACGTACCGGTAATCAATAATGTTTGCAATACGTGTTTGCAATTGGTAAGATGTTTGTGAAGCTGATACAAAAGACTTTATTTCGTATGTACTTTAGTAATAACCCTCTGAAGATTATGACGCATTTTGTCCATATATTTTGGCTATCAGTAGACGATATTATACAACTTAGAAAGGATCTGTGGGAATAAAATGGGTAAAGGCTATCGCAATGTTAACCCTCTGACTGCCATATACCCTTCCTAATCTGAATAAAATTGTCTAATAATAGCCAGAAAACAGAACAGAAAGACGTCATCGTATCTTCTAAGGGTTAAGGGGAGATGGGCTGGGTTTTCTAGACACCCTTCTCCCTCATGCTTAGCCCCTTTATTCGTCAGATTTTAAGACGTTCAGCCAATTAGTTTGGCGATTTTAAGACCTTTCGCCCAATTTCTTTGTCAATATTAAGACCTTTCGTGCCCTTTAGGTGTCGTTTTTTTTCCTGGCGAGCGATAGCGAGCCTGTAACTGTTTAGGAACCGACCTTCGGCAGTGACATTTTTCTACCGACAAAATGTCCATTAATCTAATCTCGAAGGGAGATCTATTGGATGTTTTTTTTTTAAAGTTTGATGGAGGTCTAAGCAGGAAACTAAACAATAAATGAATATATAAATAAATATACCCCAAAAATACCCACTATCCCCTTAAACGTAAAACATTCCGTTGTCTCTTTGCGGCAAGAGGTCAGGCAGCAGTATTGCCATTATAGTAGGCTACCACAGTATTAAGATAAAGTATTTGTCTGTTTTTTAGCCCTCTTCTTCATGTTTAGCGCCATTAGTTTCCAAATATTAGGACTTTCGCTTATTTTGTGTTCAATATTAAGACCTTTCGTGCCATTTGAGTTATCTGCTCAACAGGTGGCGTTGTGTGTGTGTAAGTGTGAGAGTCCGAGTGTAAGGGTTGAGACAGTGAAGCACGGGAACGAGGTGGCTTCAGAGATGGGGTCGTTTCGGGCCATGAGTGAGCACCGTGCCTCATGTGAAGGCAAGATGGCAGGTGCTCGTTGTACTCTACGTGCTTCACATGTCTCACTCCCTAGACTGGAACAAGACCTCACGGGCTTCACTGTTCATTGTAAAGCGGTGAATGTTAAGGCTCTCAGCCTATGCCCGAGAGGAAGTAAGTTGGAATAAAAAAAAAAAAAAAAAAAAATTAGATGTCGATTTTTTTGTTCCTGGCGAGCGATAGCCAGACTGTAATTTTAGAGAAACCCTCACCTTCATCCTCCACCTCTTCTTATTCCTCCACCCTTCTTTTTCTTCCTCTACCCTTCATTTCTTCCTCCACCCTTCATTTTCTTCCTCCACCCTTCATATTCTTCCTCCACCCTTCATATTCTTCCTCCACCCTTCATATTCTTCCTCCATCCCTCATTTTCTTCCTCCACCCTATCATTTTCTAACCTTCTCCCTCTTCTAATTCCTCCATCCCCTTTGTATCTACCCTCTTCTTTCTTCCCCTCCTCTTCCTCCCCCCCCCTTTCCTCTCCCTCCCCCCACCACCCCTCTCCCTCTACAGACCTTACCACCTCCTCTTCATCTTCACTTTTTGGTCGATTTTTTTTTATATAAATTAATTTTCTAGGCACCTCCCTAGACCTCCATCAAACTTCAAATAAACATCCATTAGATCCCCCTTCGAGATTGATTTGTACATTTTTCGTCTAATGGCAGCCAGAATAAAACAAAAATCACTACCTCGTGCTGAAAGGGTTAACTAATGATTCCGCGCAATTTGATCGGTGTGGCTCAACCAGTTAGTTTATTAACCCCTTCTGTACCGTCGACGTCTTTGTAATTATATTCTAGCTATATATAAACTATTGTGTGCAGTTTAAGATGGATATGTGGTATATGAAGGGTCAAGTGAGATAGTACGAAGCATGTTAATTGCTGGAGGCCCTTTTGAAACATGAATAAAATCATCTACTAGTTGCCAGAATAAAATTAAATGGACATCAACTTAAAGGAAGAAAACCATTTGAAGTGTCAGGATTGGAATACAAATATGTATTATAATTATAGAGTATTTATTACCATACATTCTTTACAAATATATCATTCAATCATAACAATAGATAATGGCTTGAATATAAAATGTAAATTCATAACCGTGCTGCAGTAATATGTATTAAAACAATTAATATTATATACACGTACGAAACAATAATTATTGACTAGATCTTCACTATAAGTACCGGTACATATTTTATTTCGACAAACTATACTATCATATAAAGTATAGTATTATAATTATATAATACCATCATTACTTATAACAATATGGGATGTGTACACTTGTCTCTATATACAATTGTCAAGTTTACACAATAGCACCGAAGGGATAGGAAGATTATTGTTTACAAGATATGTACAGTTAGCCAAATAAGTATTGTCGACGCTGTCATTACCTTTTGCTCTCTGTGGCAATGTCGGATGTTGACTAGGATGTGTACAGTATATATAGGGACATGTTTGTATATCTCACTCGAAACGATACATTAATTAGATAGTGCTGATACCAATTATTGATCGAAATATACTTGGTACCGCGACATCACTTATTTGGCCAAATAGACAGCTACCCACTGAACATTAGCATAACTGGCATTTCAGGCTTTCCCTAACACGTAAACATATATTATAATCCTTTCAATCAGATGTCGCTAATGTTTGCCTTTTCCAGGTTTTGTACTTTAATCACATGTTCCATAACTCCCTTTGTCATTATATAAGGAATGTATTCTATAAATATTGGAATGTGGTGTTGGAGATCACAGTTTGCAAAATATACCATCTTCATAAACATGTTTAGTGCATTGTTTATGAAATACTGAATGGTGTCTATATTTTGGCAGTTTTCTATGTTTGTACTTTGAGTTGCATTTAATTAACATCTAAGGAATATCTCTGGCCAAGGAGATAATGGTGATCGGTAACACACAAATATTTATAATACAACAATTTGGCCGAAATATAGAAATGTGATGCTTAGAATGCCATATTTTACAACATACTCTTGGCACCAAAACTTGCGCATTAAGCTGTTTATTAGCTGGGGAATCCGTGGAAATATTTAGTTGCCTCTTTTGCTTTTAGGCGGCAGATGTTCATATAAATCACATTGACTGAAATAAACATCACACTTATGGTCGCCTTGGCAGAATTTGGTCGTGATCGGACACAGTTTAACACCCACAACGCGATTGATTTTGCACAACGTTGATATTATGTTCTGACATAAATATCACCTTAACCCCTTCTTGTACGATGATGCCATTTTTTCCTTTGATTCTGGCTACAATGAGACGATTTTATGAAGTTTACGACGGGCTTGTGTTATGCAGAGGGTATATTGAGATCGTATATGGCCCTTTCAGACCTAGAGGTAAATGATTAGTTAAAGAAAATCGTCTAATGGTAACCAGCATATGATGAGAATAACGTCATCGTGCTGAAGGGGTTAAATTCGCAGGATAGTCTCGTCAGGTCGTTGCCATCATCTCCTTGAGGGGGTGACCTGCTTCTTTTCTCTCCTTTTCTCTATTTATCTGGTTTGTATCCATTCGGCCCCATGCAGCCTACTGTTTTAAGATGATTATCCCCATCCAGGTGTCGATTTCTTCCTGGCGAGCGATAGCGAGCCAGCATTGTATGGAGAAATCCCTGCTTCGCCGGAGAAATGTTTCTGTCGAAAAAATTTACAAATTTAGCCTGCTGTCAAAAACATTTACAAACATCGACACCTGGATATGGGTAAACGTCTATAAACAGTAGGCTGAATGGGGCTGGATGGATACAACCCAGAGAGAGAAGGAGAGAGAGAAAAAATTACCGAGGTGGGCCCCCTTAAGTGGTGGAAGCACTCTGTGGTCTGACTTCCTCCATGATCGCTCTTTTACAAACGCACCCCATCAACCAGTTCTCCTCTCTGACTTGTTGTACGAGTTGCATGCAGGCCTCCCCTAGTCCACACCCCGTACAGGACACACAGGGGTCGTTAGTCAGTTTTATTGTCCTTCCTGACTGACTGGTGAGGTTGATTTGAGGCGGTCCTGTGATGCAATGGGCAGCTTCATATCCCACCACGAAGATCACCAGCAGCAGCAACACCAGAAGGGCCACGTATCTGCATGGCTGCATCTTGGTTATCTTGATGTTGTGGGGGTGAAGTTGGTGAAGTACGACAGGTGTTGAGGTTTGGGTGACGAGATGATTAGGTGAATGACGGATCCAGGTACGGTAAATGACGGATCCAGGTATGGTAAATGACGGATCCTGCTGCGGTATATTCTTGTAGCCTTGTTGAGGAGGGTAATTTTAATCCCGGCTACTGAGTGGTTTTGTACTGGTCGTAGTAATTCTGGCTACTGAATGGTTTTGTACTGGTAGTGATAATTCGGTAGTGTGTTGATTCGACGTACTGAGCAGCTGTTATGTTGGCGACACTCCGGAGCCTGTCTTATAATTATACAGTACAGTACAATATACTAAACGTTCCTTCCCTTCTCGCGGGTACGGTACGTTTTCGCCCATGACATATACGTACTGGTATCTCGACATAGGTATTAGAGATGGACCGAATATTTGTTTCGTATTCGTATGTCCGAATATTCGCTATGTTTTTCAATATTCGTATTCGTATTCGTATTCGCATTTCCATTCATAACTATTTGCAAATATGCGAATATGTTCACGAAACCAATAGAATATATACAAAAATGTTAAATATTAAATTTTAAAGTTAACACAAACGAATAAATAACAGTGTAGATGTGCGTTGGGGCCGCTACAGTGGAATGAAGGATGACTGAGCAGTGTTGCTATTTAACTGTATTTAATAGTACCAGATCAAACTAGTGAAAAGTAGCCTAGCAAATTATTCTAAAGTGGAATCACTGCCCGGCAAACGAACGTGTGCTGGACCTGGACATTTGAAGCGTCTCAATATTGCCATTTCAGACATATCCAATGTAATAGCATGTCACTAAAATATATTCCATCATATTTCCTCACTGATTTCGTATTTAGTACCAGATATGGACTATTTTATTGGAAAGTGTATAAAATGTACTTGAGAGCGTCAAATGTACTAACTCTGTTACTTTAGTACCAACAAAGCGGCAACATTGGGACTGAGGACTGGAAACATAGACAATTGAATGGATTTAATTTTAATTATTCAATTTTCTATGGCTGAACTCTTACAATATATTAAACATTAATTCATACAGTTAACTTATGATATTTAAGAAATTTCACATTCACATCGTTTTTAACTTCTGGTAATTAATTTCATAGTAATTTAATTAACGTTTGTTGGTGACATAAAAATAATTACCAGTTCTTGAAGGATGAAATAAGGATTGAGATATTCGCTATTCGTATTCGTATTCGCGAATTTTACAACAAAATATTCGTATTCGTATTCGTATTCGCAAATAGTGAAAATTGATATTCGTTCCATCTCTAATAGGTATTGGTCGAATTTTTCATCCCCAGTTATGGTAATGAATTATTCGTACCGTACTCAGTTACTCACATCTTGAATAGGAAGTGAAATACGAAGAAAGTAGAGAAACGAGTAGCTGATTAACCATACGTACCGGTAATCAATAATGTTTGCAATACGTGTTTGCAATTGGTAAGATGTTTGTGAAGCTGATACAAAAGACTTTATTTCGTATGTACTTTAGTAATAACCCTCTGAAGATTATGACGCATTTTGTCCATATATTTTGGCTATCAGTAGACGATATTATACAACTTAGAAAGGATCTGTGGGAATAAAATGGGTAAAGGCTATCGCAATGTTAACCCTCTGACTGCCATATACCCTTCCTAATCTGAATAAAATTGTCTAATAATAGCCAGAAAACAGAACAGAAAGACGTCATCGTATCTTCTAAGGGTTAAGAGGAGATGGGCTGGGTTTTCTAGACACCCTTCTCCCTCATGCTTAGCCCCTTTATTCGTCAGATTTTAAGACGTTCAGCCAATTAGTTTGGCGATTTTAAGACCTTTCGCCCAATTTCTTTGTCAATATTAAGACCTTTCGTGCCCTTTAGGTGTCGTTTTTTTTCCTGGCGAGCGATAGCGAGCCTGTAACTGTTTAGGAACCGACCTTCGGCAGTGACATTTTTCTACCGACAAAATGTCCATTAATCTAATCTCGAAGGGAGATCTATTGGATGTTTTTTTTTTTTAAAGTTTGATGGAGGTCTAAGCAGGAAACTAAACAATAAATGAATATATAAATAAATATACCCCAAAAATACCCACTATCCCCTTAAACGTAAAGCATTCCGTTGTCTCTTTGCGGCAAGAGGTCAGGCAGCAGTATTGCCAATATAGTAGGCTACCACAGTATTAAGATAAAGTATTTGTCTGTTTTTTAGCCCTCTTCTTCATGTTTAGCGCCATTAGTTTCCAAATATTAGGACTTATGCTTATTTTGTGTTCAATATTAAGACCTTTCGTGCCATTTGAGTTATCTGCTCAACAGGTGGCGTTGTGTGTGTGTAAGTGTGAGAGTCCGAGTGTAAGGGTTGAGACAGTGAAGCACGGGAACGAGGTGGCTTCAGAGATGGGGTCGTTTCGGGCCATGAGTGAGCACCGTGCCTCATGTGAAGGCAAGATGGCAGGTGCTCGTTGTACTCTACGTGCTTCACATGTCTCACTCCCTAGACTGGAACAAGACCTCACGGGCTTCACTGTTCATTGTAAAGCGGTGAATGTTAAGGCTCTCAGCCTATGCCCGAGAGGAAGTAAGTTGGAATAAAAAAAAAAAAAAAAAAAATTAGATGTCGATTTTTTTGTTCCTGGCGAGCGATAGCCAGACTGTAATTTTAGAGAAACCCTCATCTTCATCCTCCACCTCTTCTTATTCCTCCACCCTTCTTTTTCTTCCTCTACCCTTCATTTCTTCCTCCACCCTTCATTTTCTTCCTCCACCCTTCATATTCTTCCTCCACCCTTCATATTCTTCCTCCACCCTTCATATTCTTCCTCCATCCCTCATTTTCTTCCTCCACCCTATCATTTTCTAACCTTCTCCCTCTTCTAATTCCTCCATCCCCTTTGTATCTACCCTCTTCTTTCTTCCCCTCCTCTTCCTCCCCCCCCCCTTTCCTCTCCCTCCCCCCACCACCCCTCTCCCTCTACAGACCTTAC
>JBAKBP010038778.1:0-15764 GCA_037953745.1 Lithodes maja
CCAATATTTCCCCATCCAGCCTCACATCTAGATTCACCCTATGCTCTCCCCTATTACACACCATTACTTTACTTTTATTGACGTTCACCTTCAGTTTCCTCCTTCCACAAACCACACCAAACTCTTTGACTACCCGCTGCAGTTTCTCATCAGAATCCGCCACCAATGCTGTGTCATCAGCGAACAGCAACTGATTCAACTCCCAATCTCTACCATTCTTTCCTACTAAACCCAATCCTCTTCCCATAGTTCTCCTTTTCACCTCCCTCACCACACCATCCATAAACATATTAAACAGCCATGGTGACATTACACAACCCTGTCGCAAACCTACCTTTACCTCAAACCATTCACTCAACTCACCATTTCCTACTCTCACACATGCTCTGCTCCCTTCATAAAAACTCTTAACTGCTTCTAACAAATTTCCTCCTATTTCATAAATCCTTAACACCTTCCACATTGCTTCACGGTCCACACGATCATACGCTTTTTCCAAGTCCATAAAAGCCCAAAATATCTCCTTATGCTTCTCTAAATACTTCTCGCATAACTGTCTTACTGCAAACATCTGATCCACGCACCCTCTTCCCCTCCTAAAACCGCACTGTTCTTCTCCTATTGCAACTTCCGTACACTTTATTATCCTCTCTATCAACACCCTGCCATACAGCTTTCCAACCACTGACAATAAACTAATACCTCTATAACTTGAACACTCCTGCCGATCTCCCTTCCCCTTGTACAACGGCACAATACATGCACTCTTCCAGTCTATTGGTACCATTGACACAGCAAAGCACACATTGAAAAGTCTCACCAACCAATCTATTATCACATCTCCACCCTTCTTTATACACTCCACAGCAATACCATCCAAACCTTCTGCTTTTCCCGCTCTCATTTGTTTCACTGCTTCTTTCACCTCATTTTCCTCAATCCTTTCATTCATTCCCTGCCACCTGGGTGGCCTGGGTAACCTATCTCCATCCACCTCTGCTTCAATCACTGCTTCTCTTCCATCTCTTGTATTTAACAAAGATTCAAAATACTCAGCATATCTTTTCCTCACTTCAACTGGTTCCACTGGTAATTCTCCATTTTCATCTTTCACTGACTCTTCCCTCTTTTGTCCTCCTTTCCTTACTTTATTTACCTCCTTCCAGAACATCTTCTTTCGTTCTTCAAAATTCTCACTCGGCCTTTGGCCCCACCTTTCGTTTGCATCTTTTTTTCGCTTCTCTAATTTTCCGTTTTGCCTCTCTCCTTTTCTCCTTGTACCTCTCCCATACCTCAACACTACCATCCTGTAAAACCCTCTCAAAACACTGTCTCTTCTCCTCAACTGCCTTTCTCACCGTATCATTCCACCACTCGCTTCCCTTCCTGATACCTCTGCCTCCTACTTTCCTTTTGCCGCATACTACCTCTGCACTTGCTTTCACTCCTTCCTTAAACTGTTGCCATTCAACCTCTACTTCGCTCTCTTCCATCTCTCTCAGTTCCATCCACTTTTCATTTAGTCTTTCCTTGTACTCCCTCTCTTTTTCATTCTTCTCTAACTCACTAACTTTTATTACCTCTCTTACTTCACGCTTGTCTCTTATTCTCCTGTAACTCTTAACTCTTAGCTTTCCCTCCACCAGGTAATGATCTGACATACCCTCCGCCTCACCTCTCATCACATTCACATCCAGCAGTCTACACAATCTTTCCCTTGTCACCAGTACATAATCCATCAATGCCCTCTCTACAATCTCTCCCCTCACAAGTCTATGCCAGGTGTACTTGTGTATACGCCTTTTTTTGAAGAACGTATTACCTACACTCAATCTACACTCTTCACATACATTTTTCAGTCTTTCTCCACTCTCGTTTACACCATCCACACCAAAACTACCGATGACTCCCTCAACAGGCTCATTTCCTACCCTAGCATTTAGGTCCCCTAAAACTATAACATTTTCATTTTAATCAAACCCTTGTAGACAATCTCTCAAATCCTCCCAGAAACCCTCTACCTCGTCTAACTCTCTTTCACTTCCTGGTCCATACGCACATACAAAAACCCACCTTTCACCCTTAAACCGCATTCTCACCCACATTAGCCTTGATGACACCTCTTTCCACTCTTTTATAAACTCTCTCAACTCCTCCTTCACAATAATAGCCACTCCTTCTTTCCCCCTGACTCCCTCGTCTACTCCAGACTTTCTACCTATCACGTTTCCAAAATCCACTTCTCCCTCTCCTTTCATCTTTGTTTCATTCAGTGCAAGGACATCATACATCCTTCTTTCAAATAACCTTCCAATATCCTCTCGCTTCTCATTCGTACTACATCCACGCACATTCAAAGCTCCTATTCTTAGGGTCCGGGACCACGAACACGTTCCCTCGCCCCTATCTCTGTCTCGTTTTTTTGGTAGATTTATTTAAGGGGAGAAGGATACCAGGCCCCCTGCCCCCGATCCCCTTTAGCAGACTTCTACGTCTCACTGGAGAAAAGCGGTGGTGGAAATTTCTCACCCCTCCACCACAGAGGAGGCTACCTGCACCAGAAAGTGGCGGGCGTTGGGGTCGCCGCATCCCTACGCCATTTGAAAAAATTAGAGATGCAGAAGGAGAAAAAGTATGAAGGGGCTATGGGAAGTAGAGGACACCAACCCTCACTCTGACAAAGGGTCAGCCCACCACCCAAACATCTAACGAGGTACTGCACTATTTCTAAAGATCTATTGGACGAAGACATTTGGTGGCCTGTTGAATGCAGCACTGCAATCTGCTGATGCACGAGTCGAAATAATCAAGGGCTTATATAAATCCACTTACTTTAGTGGTGAGATTCACAACAATTATCACTTTTCGGTCACATATAAAACAAACAAAATAATGAGGCCAAGACTGGGAGGCGTGCCGGCCTTCAGGAGAGAGAGGCGACAACACGACTGCAGGCATTAAGTTGGTATGGAGCATAAACAAGGAGAAATGCTCCACCCAAATCGTGAGGAGGGGATAGTTAGGGTTAGTGGGAGTGGCTGGTGATGGTGGTGGTGATTGTGGAAATAGTGAAAGAACATAATGGTGGTGAATAGTGATGATGGTGAAAGTTGTAGTGGCTGTGGTGATGATGGTTGATGGGATAGTTGGTGTTAGTGGCAGATAATGATGGTGAAGGAGCATGTTGCTGGAGATGGTGATGGATAGGGGATAGACTGACAGAGTGTTATGGTGATGGTGGTGATAATGATGGTGTTGGTGGTGATGGTGATGGATAGGGGATAGTCTGATAAGAGTGTTATGGTGATGGTGGTGATAATGGTGGTGTTGTAGGTGATGGTGATGGATAGGGGATAGACTGATAAGAGTGTTATGGTGATGGTGGTGATAATGGTGGTGATGGTGATCGATAGTGGATAGACTAATAGAGTGTTATGGTGATGGTGGTGATGGATAAAGTGTTGTGGAGGTGGTGGTGACTGAAGGTTTAGTTGTTATGGTTATAATAGTGGTGATGGTAAGGGGATAGACTAATAGAGTGTTATGGTGATAATGGTGGTGTTGTAGGTGATGGTGATGGATAGGGGATAGACTGATAAGAGTGTTATGGTGATGGTGGTGATAATGGTGTTGTTGTAGGTGATGGTGATGGATAGGGGATAGACTGATAAGAGTGTTATGGTGATGGTGGTGATAATGGTGGTGTTGGTGGTGATGGTGATGGATAGGGGATAGACTGATAGAGTGTTATGGTGATGGTGGTGATGGATAAAGTGTTGTAGAGGTGGTGGTGACTGAAGGTTTAGTTGTTATGGTTATAATAGTGGTGATGGTAATAATGAGAGGACGTTAAGGGGATTTTTTCTTAGTTTGCTCCCTAGACCTCCATCAAGCTTTAAAATATACTCCCAAGATCCACCTTCGAGACATGTTTGTAAATTTTTGGGTAGATAAATGTTCCGGCCGAAGACCATTTCCTCCTAAATTGTCTGCTCTCTAGCGCAAGCCATAATATAATAGACACCTAAATGGCACGAATGATCTTGAAATTGACAAAGAAATGGAGCAAAAGGCATTAAAATCGTCAAACTAATGAGGCGAACGTCTTAAAGTCGAAAACTAATGGGGCTAAACATGAGGGAGAAGGGGGCCCAGAAAAAAAACCCTAAGATGGTGAAACGGAGGCACGTTTTGCTGGTGACGTGGTGTTGTGGTGATGAGGGGGCGAGGGTATTATTATGGTGGTGAGTATTACTTCATGATGATTTGGATGAATGGTGATGACTAATGGAAGGATAGTGAATAAATGGTGATAGTGATGGTGATAACTAATGGAAGTATAGTGGATAAATGGTGGTCGTGGTGATAATGATGGTGATGACTAATGGAAGGATAGTGAATAAATGGTGATAGTGATGGATATGATTAATGTAAGGATAGTGAATAAGTGGTGGTAGTGGTGATAGTAATGGTGATGAGTAATAGTAGTGAATGGAGGAGAACTGAAGAGATGTATTTGGTGGTGAAAAAGTAGGAACTATGAAATACATACCGCTAATTTCTCAGAAAAAATAGAAACGAGAAGAAAAGAAGCTAGCAGAGAGAGAGAGAGAGAGAGCATATATACAGTATAATTATGGTACTGTTGCGCCCACACACACGCACACAAATCTACAAACACACACAGACACGATCACAAAAACACATTTTGCAGCAGTACGCACAAATGTACACACACACATATCATACTTACACAAACACTCATAAACATGTGCAAACCTATATTTATGCTCATTCACACATAATGCACATATTTACACGCACATTATTTTATGCACACAGATAAATAAGAATATGTACAGTACATACATGAACATTCATTCACACTAATATGCATTGCAATTCAACATACACCCAAAGCAAACGTTCTCTCTCTCTCTCTCTCCCTCTCTCTCTCATACACAAATCAGTCCCTCTACACAACAAAACACCTAACTACGCCTCGCAAAACAAGAACCCTCTCACTGTAATGAAAGAGAACGCACCTATGTGTGGCCCTCACCGGTCAATGTACAGTTGTGATCAATAGTCCTGTGCAGAATTCATAACTTCTCATTATTCATTATTCTCTCATTCATAGAAGTACATATCCAGCGAAGCTGAATAAGTCTTGAATATAAGGACAATTTTTTTCCGTTTTACAAGTGATATAGTCAAAGCAATAATAATAATCTATGTATCTATCTATTGCCTGATGCCGTGATCCCCGAAGGGGTGGCCACGAACGAACCGCCCCCATGCACCTCTGTCCCCAGTCAGTCGACGCCCCTCCCCCCAACCAGCACCGCCTTCGTTCATGTACTTCCTCACTCCATCCTTCCACCTCTCATTCGCTCTACTTCTCCCTCTCTGTCCCTCCACCTCGCTCTCGTACACCCTCTTAGTCATTCTCTCGCTTTCCATACGTTCCATATGGCCGAAACATCTCAAGTTGTTCCTTTTCACGCTTTCCAGCACATCTACCTCCACACCACACCTCCTTCTTACTTCCTCATTAGTCTGTCTATCCCTCCATGTAACTCCGCACTCACTCCTTAAGTAATTAATTTCCACTGCTCTCACTCTTGGTCTGAGTCTCTCAACCAACGTCCATGCTTCGCTTCCGTAAGTCAGTGGCGGGATTACCACACTGTCATGCAAGGACTTCTTCACTTCCATACTGACCACCCTATTTCTTGTTACTGCTTTTAGCGTTCCTACAACCCTCTTCCCCTGTTGTACCCTCTCCCGCACTTCTTCATCCATAGTCCCATCTTTACTCAACACACTGCCCAGATACTTAAAAGAGTTGACGATCTCCATAGCCTGACCGTTCAGCTTCACCTCACACTCTGTGACTTCACCCCTTTCGAAGACCATAACCTTGCTCTTCCCCGCATTTACCTTCAAATTCCGTTTTTCGCACACTGTTCCAAACTCATTTACCAGACCCTGAAACTCCCATTCATTATCACTCATCAGAACTGTATCATCCGCAAACAGCAGTATAGGTAGCTTCCACTCAATTCCTTCCCTTTTCAGCGATACACCAACATCCACTGCTCTTGATAGTATTTCTTTCATGACTCCATCCATATATACAGTAAACAACCACGGGGACATCACGCACCCCTGTTTCAAACCAACATTCAGGTCAAAGAACTCGCTCTGCTCACTCTCCACACGTACTGCCGCCTTTGCACCCTCCTACATGCTCTTCACTGCTTTCAGCAACTTGCCCTCTACTCCGTATATTCTAAGTACTTTCCACAAACCTTCTCTATCTAAAATAATAATAATAATAATAATAATAATAACAATAATAATAATA
This sequence comes from Lithodes maja, assembly GCA_037953745.1. Lineage (NCBI taxonomy): Eukaryota > Metazoa > Arthropoda > Malacostraca > Decapoda > Lithodidae > Lithodes > Lithodes maja. The sequence goes on from JBAKBP010038778.1 coordinate 6,371, forward strand.
ATACATGGCTTGTGGGCGAACGCTGGTGTGGTGTAGTGCAGGGCGTGCCAGTCATAATTGTCACCACAGGCAGGACAAGAGACATAAATCTTAACAAGGAGGATGGCTTTGGATCTCTCTCTCTCTCTTTCTCTCTCGGGTCCAATGGACCCGGGTTCAAATCCCGATATGTCAATGGGAAGATATTATTGGGATTGAATTTGTGCTGTACCTAGTATCAGTGCATTACCACAAAGCCCACCGAAATGCCAAAAAAATACCCTCATTGTTCCCTGATTAAATAACACTGTATGAATATTCCCATATTCAAAATATGTTACAGGGGGACAATGCCTAGTGAGTTCACTGCTCAATAGGTGGCGTTCTGAGAGTGAGGATCTGAGTCTGGAGGGTGAGACGGTGAAGCATTTGAGCGAAGCAACCAGCCGCTTCAGAGATGGAGCTGCTTCGAGCCATGATGGATGCTTCACATGTCTCACTCCCCAGACTGGAACAAGACCTCACGGGCTTCACCGTGTTGAGCGGTTGGATGTACAGGCTCTCAGCCTATGCCCGAGAGGGAGTAGTTGGAATATAGAAAACAAAAATAAAAAATAAAAATGTGTGTGTATATGTATGTATGTGTGTATATATATTTTGTTTTGTCATGTATGCATGTGTATGTGTATGCATATACAGTACGTGTATATGTATGTATGTGCATGTGTATTTATGTATGTGTGTATCTGTGTGTGTACATATAATGTATGTGTTTATATATGTATTTTTTGTTTTTTCTATTTTCCATCTACTCCCTCTCGGGCATAGGCTGAGAGCCTGTATATTCAACCGTTATTGGACGGTGAAACTCGTGAGACCTCGTTCCAGTCTATGGGGTGAGACATGTGAAGCACTTTTAACTGCAACCAACCCCTGCCATCTTGCCTTCGCAGGATGCATGGGGCTTAGTTGCTCACTCACGGCTCGAAGCAGCCCCATCTCTGAAGCTGCCTCGTTCCAGTGCTTCACTGTCTCATCTCCTAGACTCGGACCCTCAGTCTCAGAAAGCCACCTATTGACCAATTAACTCACTAGGCATTGCCCCCCCTACAGCATATTTTTGAATATGGGAATATTCATACAGTGCTATTTAATTAGGGAATAATGAGGATATTTATTTGGTATTTCGGTGGGCTTTGTGGTAATGCACTGATACTAGGTACAGCACAAATTCCATCCCAATAATATCTTTCCATTGACATATTGGGATTCGAACCCGGATCCATTGGATTACCAGGCCAGTGGCAAGACGACTCCACCACACCTGCCCTTATGTATGTATGCACATGTGTATATTAAATAAATAAACTCGTATTTCCTTCTTTACTATAAATTTCCCGGTAGATATTTTCTCGACTGCTGGAGTCATTCTTCTAACTATGTTTTCGTGCCAACCCAAATAACGGGAGGGATTGGTGGGTGGGAAGAGAGCCTTTTACTTTACTATCCTTGTCTTGAACCCTAGCATATGCCGTCTTTCTTTTTTTCTTCAGATATATGGCAGGACTGCCTAGTAGGGACTGCAAAGTTTGTGTAGTATATGTAGCTATGTAACTCTGTCAATCATAAATTAATTACATAACATAACTTTAATACAACAAACAGCAATAGACAAAGTACAACACCCAACAACAGATATCAATAAACATAGTACAACACACAACATGCAGAGCCCCATAACCAAAGTACAACACACAACAACATAACCCCATAACCATAGTATAACACACCAACAGAACCCTATAAACATTATACAGCATACAACAGTGCCCTATAACCATAGTACAACAAAAAACAACAAAGCCCCATACCCATAGTACAACACACACCAACATAACAATATAAACATTATACAGCATACAACAGTGCCCTATAACCATAGTACAACAAACAACAACAGAGCCCCATACCCATAGTACAACACACACCAACAGAATCCTATAAACATTATACAGCATACAACAGAGCCCCATAACCATAGTACAACACACACCAGCAGAACCCCATACCTATAGTACAACACACACACACAGAACCCCATAACCATAGTGCAACACACAACAACAGAACCCCATAACCATAGTGCAACACACAACAACAGAACCCCATAACCATAGTGCAACACACGGTAACAAAGCCCCCAAACCATAGTACGGCCACCCGATCCTCCTAGCCGGCGGCGCTTGTGGCACTTTGGCGCTGCCGACTGGGAGGCTATCCGGCAGTACATCTTTGATTTCCCATGGAATGATTTCTGCTTCCGTGGCCGGGGACCCTCGGAGAGTGCTGAACGCATTACCGAGGTAATCCTATCGGGCATGGAAGCATACATTCCATTCTCTTTCTCTCAGACTAATGCTAACAAATCTTGGTTTACTCACGCCTGTTCTACTGCTGTCCGCAATAAGGAGGAAGCATTCAAATGGTACTGACGCCTTAAAACTCAAGACTCTCATTCTTCCTATGTTTCTGCCCGGAATCAAGCCAAATCTGTTCTTCGACTTGCCAAACACTCTTTCATCAATAATAAATGCACTGAACTATCCAACTCTAGCTCTTCCCAAGCTTTCTGGCATCTAGCCAAAAACCTCTCCAACGAATTCTCTTCCTGTCTTTCCCTCCCCTTTCCCACTCTCATGGCAAAACCATCACTTCTTCCTCTGACAAAGCTAAACTCTTCGCTCAAACTTTTGCTAGAAACTCCACCTTGGATGATTCCGGTGCTATTCCTCCCTCTCCACCCTCCTCTCTCTTACTTATGCCTAATATCCTAATCTCTTCTAAAGATGTACTTTCTACCCTCTCTGCGCTAAATACTAAGAAGGCGTACGGTCCGGACCATGTTCCTCCTGTTGTTCTCAAAAACCGTGCTTCCATGCTAACTCCCTGCCTAGGCAAACTCTTTTGTCTCTGTCTATCCTCTAATGTCTTCCCTTCATGCTGGAAGTTTGCTCACATTCAACCTGTCCCAAATAAGGGTGACCGCTCTCAACCCTCCAACTATTGTCCAATTGCTCTCATCTCTTGTCTTTCTAAAGTTTTTGAAACTATTCTTGCTTCCAAATTTCTTAAGCATTTCTCTTCTCATAATCTGCTCTCAGATCGCCAGTATGGCTTCCTAAACCCTTTCGTAGCGGGGCCCGCCTTAAGTCGGGCTCTAATTTGCAGCAAGTTAGGAGCATTATAAAGGCTTCTAAAGGGTTAAAATCGAGTGCAAATGGCCGGGAGTGCAGCAGGCCACACGTCCGACACCCAGGGCTTACCGCCGCCCACTGACTCATGCTCCCTCTGTTCTCGAGAGGACGGCAGTGTAGCCAGTAGTGAGCGTAGCGGGGAAAAATATGCCGCTATACGCTAAACTCCCATGTTAGTGGTACCACTGCGTGAGAACGACGAGTGCTACGTAGCTCGTTCTGGTCTCATTTGAAGCTTTTAGAGCATAGTTTTTTGCTGAATACATTTCTTTTCATGCAGATACTTGATTGATCATTCAAGAGGGCCTGAATATGCCCAAAATAGCCCAAAACCCCCCGCTAGACAAGGGTTATGGGTCGCTCTACTGGTGATCTTCTTTCATATCTTACTAACTCTTGGTCATCCTCCTTTCGGGACTTCGGTGAGACTTTTTCTATTGCACTAGACATATCGATAGCCTTCGATAGAGTCTGGCACAAATCTTTAATTTCTAAACTACACTCCTTCGGTTTCTATCCCTCCATCTGTGCCTTTGTCTCTAATTTCCTTTCCGGCCGTTCCATAGCCGCGGATGTGGACGGCCATCGTTCACTTCCTCACCCTATAAACTCCGGTGTTCCTCAGGGCTCTGTCCTATCTCCTATTCTCTTTCTAATTTTTATAAATGATCTTCTCAACTGTACCTCAATTCTCATCCATTCATATGCAGACGACTCGACCTTACACTACTCCATTAGTTTTTCAGAACGCCCCAGCCAGCAATCCCTCAACGACAAACGTAATGAAGCCATAGAATTCTTAAATTCTGATCTAAATACTATCTCCAATTGGGGCAGAGAAAACCTTGTTACTTTTAATGCTTCCAAAACCTAATTTCTCCATCTATCTACCCGTCCAGAACTCCCAGCGGACTATCCCTTATTCTTCAACAATACAAAAATCAATCCTTCATCTTCTCTCAATATTCTTGGTGTCTCTTTTTCTTCTGCTCTAATTTGGAAGGACCATATTACCAGTCTTGCTAAGGCAGCCTCCCAGAAGCTGGGTGTGCTCAACCGCCTTAGGGGGTTCTTTACCCCTGCACAGCTTCTTGCTCTGTACAGGGGCATAGTGTGTCCTTGTATTGAGTATTATTCACATGTGTGGGGAGGTTCCTCTCACACCGCTCTCCTAGACAAAGTTGAAAGGAAGGCCTTTCGTATAATTAACTCCCGTCCACTCACCAACTCTCTGCAATCTCTCTCTCTCCGCCGCAATGTTGCATCTCTCTCGCTATTCTATCGCTACTATAATAATCAATGTTCCTCAGAGCTTTCCCAGTGTATACCACCTCCTTTACGTAGGGCACGTGGTACCCGTCTTGCTACTCAATCCCACCCCTACTCAGTGCAACTCTCCAACCAAAGAGTGAAACGTTACTCTCAAACTTTCTTCTACTCAACAGCTGAGCTCTGGAACTCTCTCCCAGAATCAGTCTTTCCCTCTTCGTATGACTTAAATTGCTTCAAACTCCGTGTGTCCAGGCATTTTGGCTCGAACGTCCCTTGATTTTGGCCCTGTCACTATTTCAACTATGGAGGAGGCACTCGCAGTTCTGCCTTTTGCCTCCCTCAATCACATAGAAGAAAAAAATAGTGCAACACACAAAAATAGAGCCCCATACCCTTAGAACAGCACACAACAACTGAGGCCCATAAGCCAAAGTACAACACACAACACACTATAAAGCACCATAAACAAAGTATAAACAAGCAACAATGGAGCACCATCAACTAAGTATAATTACACAGCAATAGATCACCATAAACAAATTAAAACACACACCAATAGAATATCATAAACAAAGTACAACATATAACAACAGAGCCCCATAAGCAAAGTACAACACACAACAACAGATCACTGTAAACAATGTATAGACAAACACCAACAGAGCACCAGAAACAAAGTACAACACAACTCAAGGAACCACATAAACACACAACACATGGCATGATAAACGCTCATAAAATACATAAGCAGAGCTAAATATTAAGGGGACATTTTTGGTTTTATTAGACCAACTTCTCCCTCAAGTTTAGCCCCATCAGTTTTGATATTTAAACGTTTGCTCCATTAGTATGGCGATTTTAAGACCTTTTTCCCCATTTCCTTGTCAATATTTAGACCTTTCGTGCCATTTAGGTATTGTTTCATGGTGACCGAGAGCGAGCCTGTAATTTACAAGGAACCGACCTTTGGGCAGGACATTTTTCTACCAAAAATTTACAAATTTAAGCCTTGGGGGTGTTTGTTTAAGCTTGATAGAGGTCCAGGGAGCAAACTAAACAAATTGGTAAATAAACAACTTTAAAAAAACACAATTAAGGAAAACACACCCTATCAGTTCCATGCAAAATGTAAACATGTGAATAATTTAGCATAAGCTTATAAGCATAACACAAACCACTTTAACACACCCTTATAAAGCAAGTAGAATACAGGACAACCTTTTTCAACAGAACATCATTAAACAGAACTACATTCCTCGAACCAGGTTCATATGCAAAAGAATAAACCACTTCAACACAGCCTTATATACAAAAGTACTACAACTGATCTCTATACACAATGTACAACACACTTCAACAGAATCCTATAGATCAAATAATGTATTACTCTCATAGAATACTGTACCATAAACAAAATATAACAGACCTTATTAAAAACTCATTACAAACATAGCCTACTGTACACATAACATAAACATAGCCTCATTAAGAAAGGAGACAGTTGAACAGAGCCCCTTAAACAGAGCAGCCTTGAACACAGTGGTGTGAGTTACTGCAGACATGAAGTGTTTGGGGCTAGAGGTATACAGATAACTGAGGGAGAAAAGGTTACTTGGCTTGGTTATACACACACACATACTCTCTCTCTTACTTACTCCCTCTCTCTCTCTCTCTCTCTCTCTCTCTCTCTCTCTCTCTCTCTGAACTAATATGTTTGTTATTTCACATATTGCCTCCGTTCTCTCTCTCTCTCTCTCTTTTATTTTTTTTCATTCGGTCGGTCGCAGCAAAATATACAAATTAATCTGGAAGGATGGTATTCGAGGTATTGTTATAAGCTTGATGGAGGTTTAGGGAGGAAACTGAAAGAAAAACTCCCCTTAATTTGCTCCAACTGATATGCTCAGTATGTATGCCCTGCCAACCACACCCTCTGCTTAACCCTTTTAATAAGGCGATTTATCTTTTATATGTTTTTATTTTGTATTTATATATTTATTGATGTATTTATTTGTTTTAAGGGGGGCGGGGAGTTGCTATCATATATCATGTATATTGTAGAGGTTTTATAGACATGGCTTTGGTCTAGCCTGCCAATTAGTAGATGATTAAGCCTTTCACGATACGATGACGTATTTCTTTTCTATCTTCTATCTATCATTATACGATATTCAGATTAGGAAGGGTATATATGGAAGTCTGAGAGTTATTTGAGATAGACTTTACACCTTTGATTCTCTGAGGGCCTTCTAAACTGAATATAATCGTCTAGTGATAACCTAAATAAAATGTTAAAATGCGTTCTAATCCTCAAGGGGTTAAGAAAGCATACTCGGAAAATTATATGAAATCCTTTTTGCTATATTTGTATTGACTTTTATATCCATACTTTTGTACATACATTATTTTCTGACAAACACTAGACATATTATTAAGCATAGGAAGAATTTGACACATTATTTTCGAGGCTGAAGGAAAATATAATGTTAGTTAATATGACATAATACATGTAATACAGAGAACTAAAAAGGAAGAGAGCCATGAAACCCCCAGTAACACCATGCCAACACCAACATGAAGCAGAAAACAAGCTGTGAGCAAGATAGCCATGATTCAAGAGAATAACACAGTGGCTCCTCCAAGACGGGTTTCTTTAACTCCTGCCACTCCGTCTTCTGTCTCACCTGTCGTTACAGTCAACCACAGAACTTATGACATCAGAGTACTGCCCACCTGGACATGCATCGACCAATTGGGAACTTCCCTTCCACCTCACCTGCTAAAGGGGCGGAGCCAAGGAAGGTAAACATAGGGTCGATACTACAAGGGCTCAGGAGGTGCTCCAACCACACTACCAAGGCCCTTTCTCCTCTCAAGACTACCAGGAACAGATCTAACAAGAAAATGACCAAGAAACAATAGGAACAACTATTTGGCAGGCTCACACCCTCACCTAAATTCGTCATCCCCTGTTTAGGACCTAACCCTCTCACCATCCTTTGGGAGGTTAAAAAAGCAACCAACAGCAGCAAAACTTGGCCAGCCGCAACCTCGTTCAGCATTCCTTGTCAGGCACACATAGAGTAAAACATGGAGAGGATTATATTCATCTTAGAAAAGACCTCTGCCATAATTAAGAGAGAAACAACTGTATCGAACAAACTTCGACTTCCACAGGATGTTCCTCTACTGCATTTTAAGGGGGTGTTTTTTTCTGGACATCCTTCTCCAACATGTGTAGCCCCATTAATTTCAAGATTTAAAGACATTTGACTAATTTCATAGTCCATTTTAAGACCTTTCGTGCCATTTAGGTGCGGTTGTCCTGGGTATTTTTCTACTCAAAGAATACACAATTCTGTGTCAAAGGATGGACTAGGGGAATACTATCAAAGCTTGATGGAGGCATAGGGAGGAAAATATAGACAGACAGATAATATAATATACATAGATAAAACAAAAATCCCCTACTGTTTAAAAAAGGGCGCAGTCGCTTTTTGTTCTCTACTGTTCTACTTAAAACAGAGATCTATCAAATTTAATGCCGACACTCTAATAACATATCGCTATATACTTTGTTCTGATCATTATTCGCAACATTCCTTCTATGTTAATTTATTGGGTAGGAATACATTTTATTCTTCTCAAAGTTAACGTTATTGTCATTTCTAACAAAGATTCTGTGGAGAGAGAAAGTGTGTGTGTGTGTGTGTGTGTGTGTGTGAGAGAGAGAGAGAGAGAGAGTGAGTGTTAGAGAGAGTGAGAGTAAGAATGGGAAAGAGAGAGTGTGTGTGTGGTTGTATTTGTGTGTGTGAGAGAGAGAGAGAGAGAGAGAGAGAGAGAGAGAGAGAGAGAGAGAGAGAGAGAGAGAGAGAGATATACAGTGAGAGGCCGCCAACAAACCAAACCTTAACAATCTTTTTTTTTTTTTTGTATTGTATGTCGGTCTAAACAAACCTGCAGGGCTGACAGGTTCTCTCTCTCTCTCTCTCTCTATATATATATATATATATATATATATATATATATATATATATACTGTATATACAGTATAATATACAGTATATAATTATATGCTTGTACTTAGCTGTGTATGTGTGTGTGGTAAAGAGAAGGAGGTATAACGGTCATAAGAATACAGTACAATATTTTCAGTTTTATCTCAGAGAGAGAGAGAGAGAGAGAGAGAGAGAGAGAGAGAGAGAGAGAGAGAGAGAGAGAGAGAGAGAGAGATAGAGAGAGAGAGAGAGAGGCCAAGGAACAACATTGAACTTCTGGAGATCACACAACACCGCCAATTACTCCTTACACAAGTTATTATAGGGGGAGGGTGGGGAGGGGGTTGGAGAGGGGAGGGGTGGGATGGTATGATGAGGGGAGGTAGTGAAAGGGAATGTGGGGAGGTAAGGGAAAGGGTGGGGAAGGGACGAGAGGGGGAGGAGGGGGGATGGTATGATGAGGGGGAGGTAATGAAAGGGAGGGTGTTGGGCAAGGGAGAGGGTAGCGGAGGGAAGGGAAGGGGAAGGGGTAGCAGAGGGAGTTGGATGACATGATGAGGGGTGGTAGTAGCAGTGAGGGAGGAGGAGGGGAGGATACTGAGGGTAGGAGAGGGAGAAGAAAAGACGGGGGGGGGAGTAGTTAAAGGGAAGGAGTAGGGATGGTAATGGGGAGGGTTGGAGAGGAAGAAGAGTTGAGGGAGGGGAAGAGGTTGGGAGGAAGAGGAGGAGTTAGTTAAAGGGAGGGCGAAGGGATGGAGGGAGGAAGAGGTGAGAGAACTGAGGGAGGGGAAGTAGGTTGGTGAGTAAGAGGGGGAGTTAGTTAAAGGGAGGAAGGAGAGGTGATAGTGAGGAGGAGTTGAGGGAGGAAGAGGTGAAAGAACTAAGGGAGGG
>JBAKBP010038779.1:0-15764 GCA_037953745.1 Lithodes maja
GGGTATAGAGTAAGCTGGTTGGTAGGGTATATGATTGGGGTATAGAGTAAGCTGGTTGGTAGGGTATATGATTGGGGTATAGAGTAAGCTGGTTGGTAGGGTATATGATTGGGGTATAGAGTAAGCTGGTTGGTAGGGTATATGATTGGGGTATAGAGTAAGCTGGTTGGTAGGGTTTATGATTGGGGTATAGAGTAAGCTGGTTGGTAGGGTTTATGATTGGGGTATAGAGTAAGCTGGTTGGTAGGGTATATGATTGGGGTATAGAGTAAGCTGGTTGGTAGGGTATATGATTGGGGTATAGAGTAAGCTGGTTGGTAGGGTATATGATTGGGGTATAGAGTAAGCTGGTTGGTAGGGTATATGATTGGGGTATAGAGTAAGCTGGTTGGTAGGGTATATGATTGGGGTATAGAGTAAGCTGGTTGGTAGGGTATATGATTGGGGTATAGAGTAAGCTGGTTGGTAGGGTATATATGATTGGGGTATAGAGTAAGCTGGTTGGTAGGGTATATGATTGGGGTATAGAGTAAGCTGGTTGGTAGGGTATATGATTGGGGTATAGAGTAAGCTGGTTGGTAGGGTATATGATTGGGGTATAGAGTAAGCTGGTTGGTAGGGTATATGATTGGGGTATAGAGTAAGCTGGTTGGTAGGGTATATGATTGGGGTATAGAGTAAGCTGGTTGGTAGGGTATATGATTGGGGTATAAAGTAAGCTGGTTGGTAGGGTATATGATTGGGTTATAGAGTAAGCTGGTTGGTAGGGTATATGATTGGGGTATAGAGTAAGCTGGTTGGTAGGGTATATGATTGGGGTATAAAGTAAGCTGGTTGGTAGGGTATATGACTGGGATATAGAGTAAGCTGGTTGGTAGGGTATATGATTGGGGTATAGAGTAAGCTGGTTGGTAGGGTATATGATTGGGGTATAGAGTAAGCTGGTTGGTAGGGTTTATGATTGGGGTATAGAGTAAGCTGGTAGGTAGGGTTTATGATTGGGGTATAGAGTAAGCTGGTTGGTAGGGTTTATGATTGGGGTATAGAGTAAGCTGGTTGGTAGGGTATATGATTGGGGTATAGAGTAAGCTGGTTGGTAGAGTATATGATTGGGGTATAGAGTAAGCTGGTTGGTAGGGTATATGATTGGGGAATAGAGTAAGCTGGTTGGTAGGGTATATGATTGGGGTATAGAGTAAGCTGGTTGGTAGGGTATATGATTGGGGTATAGAGTAAGCTGGTTGGTAGGGTATATGATTGGGGTATAGAGTAAGCTGGTTGGTAGGGTATATGATTGGGGTATAGAGTAAGCTGGTTGGTAGGGTATATATATGATTGGGGTATAGAGTAAGCTGGTTGGTAGGGTATATGATTGGGGTATAGAGTAAGCTGGTTGGTAGGGTATATGATTGGGGTATAGAGTAAGCTGGTTGGTAGGGTATATGATTGGGGTATAAAGTAAGCTGGTTGGTAGGGTATATGATTGGGGTATAGAGTAAGCTGGTTGGTAGGGTATATGATTGGGGTATAGAGTAAGCTGGTTGGTAGGGTATTTGATTGGGGTATGGAGTAAGCTGGTTGGTAGGGTTGTTACGCTGGCCAGCTTGCCAGAATGCACTCGTAACTCGCTAGCGCTCGTCAGGTCAGTGAAATGGGCTACAATAATCGTAGAACGATGTTCTTTCTTTCATAGAGTTCATGTTGTCACAGACAGATCAGTGGTGGTCTTTATTCTTGTCTGTGACACTTGGAAATATTTTATATTATTGATAGAATATAAGATGCATTGTGTTAAGTTGTAGGGATAAAGAGAGCGAGCAGTGTGGTGGTAATATGTGCGTGTGTATCTACGTGCAGCTCCCTCACTCGGAGGAGTTTCCCACGCTCGTGATTGGCCGGCGGGCCTGGCTACATCATAGGACGCTTGCTCTTCATGACGTAGTGATCTGTGATTGGAGGCCGCTGTCCTGGGAGGGTGGTGCGGGCTCCTGCCCGCGTTTCTCCTGCAGAGCTTGGCACGGTGTGCTTGGTCCTACATGTCCTTTGCAATCTGTCCCCCCATATAACCCCCTATACTACTTTCTCTCTCTCTGAACTTCTTCCTTTTCATACTTCTCTCTTTATTCAATTACTTATCCCTTCTGGTTCTGCATACGACTTCCATAGTCGTCCAGTCGTATTACCAGCACCAGTTCTTCATATATGTTTGCACTAGTTTTAGGGATTATTAGAGTCATAGTCATATGGTAGCCTAGTGTTGGGGTGCTTCTAATTATTGAGCTGTTCTTTCCCATTATTTATTGCTAGACAGTGGAAGGTATCTTTGGTCGTTGTCTGAGTTATGTATGTGGCAAGTCAGAGCCTGTACAACATCGACGAAGCTAGCTAGCCTGTAACCCTTGTGCATATTTTCCTTTGCGAGTGTAGCAGTATACAGGTAAAGGGCTTTTGCCTACTCTTACCTGTATGATTGCTACCTCATTTTGTTGACCTTTGTGGAGCGCCAGGGCAAGATCAGATACTAGAGATCTGGACTTACCAAGAGAGCCTCCAAGTCACTTAACGTAACATAAGGGAAATCTGTTCAAGGGGAGACAGTAGGCTACGAGCATGCTTGCGCTCTGCCTAGTTTCCTGATACCTTTTATGCCACTGCTAGACTTTATTAGTGAGAAAGACAGCATTGTGTTTATTAACTTTCATTGTGTATGCTTTAGGAATTATTCACACCTTATTTTAGCCTAGGTTGGTGCATAGTGCACAACCCAGTTTGGCTGTTACGTTGGCTAAGGAAGTACTGTTTCTGAGTGGTTATTATTAGTGCTGTCACAGAGTTGTTGCACTCCCTTGTTATATATATGTATCCTACTTATTGGTGTATTTAAGATACACGCTTTGGTGTCCTGCCCCTGCATTATTTCTGTTCTGTATTAACGAGCATCTTAGAGCATCAGACCTTTTCAGAAGATTCCATATCTGATTGCTGTAGGACTAGACTTCCAGTGTTTTCATAGAGCATTGAAGAGTTTAGTGTTGAGTACAGACTCACACTAAAGTTAACGTAAGCAATTATTCCTTTATTAAATCTTATATAGTTTATTCAAGTATTGTTATTACTTAAGAGCATTTTCGTAACGTAAGTACTCCTGTTGTGAGTTGGCTTTGCCGTCACCGGAAAGCCTTTGTAGAAGTGCACTAAAACCCAGTTAATTGATACCCCGTTATCCAGTAGATTAACTCTGGAGGGTTTAAGTGTTTTGTTCACCGGCTTAATAGTTCGAGGGTTTGGAATTAGCGTACCGTTGTTGCAGATATAGCCTATCATCTAGTCCATTATTAAGTGCCCTTGTTTATTTCGTAGTGCCGGTCGTAACAGGGTATATGATTGGGGTATAGAGTAAGCTGGTTGGTAGGTATATGATTGGGGTATAGAGTGCCTTGTGTGGGCCAATCGACTTTCTGCAGACTCCCATTTTCCTATGTTCTTTTTCTTAATACAAATATCAATTGTATAATGTTTCCGAAATTCACTGTTCTAGAACGTGTTTAATTATCTGTATTGGATTTTGGACCGTTCCTATGCAACACGATTCTCGTTGTTAGAACACTAGCTGATTTTGATTAATTTATATATAACATTTGTTTTGTGTTCATTTAAGATAAACTCGCATCTTTTAGAAGTTAAGTAAAGTCTTGTGTGTTCTATTGTAGTAGAAAATAGTAATCACACACATTTCTAAAGTAGATTACAGACACTGGTTTAAAACAAATACATGTATAGTTACCTGTATTTACATATATTTTACATTCCTACAGTTGAACAAGCACACTGTATTAAGGGGAGGTTTTTAGTTGATTCCCTAGACTTCCATCAAGCTTAAAATTACTCCCCCTAGACCCCCTTTCAAGATAAATTTGTAAATTTTTCGGTAGAAAAATTTCCCGGCCATAGGCCGGTTCCCATTAAATTACAGGCTCGCTATCGCTCGCCAGGAAAAAATCGACACCTAAATGGCACGAATGGTCTTAAAATTTACTTAAATGGGGCGAGGGTTCTTAAAATCGTCAAACTAATGGGGCGAACGTCTTAAAATCTCAAAAGCAACGGGGCTAAACATGAGGGAGGAAGGGGTCTAGAAAAAAATCCTCCAGGTGGAAATCTCCCCTTAAGTAACGCCCCGTTCTTAACATTAATCATCATTTACAAATCCCAATATACTTAAATAAACTAATGAAAGCATATGGTCCTCCTGGGATTCGAACTTGGGACACCACATACAACGGAGAGAATGACCGAAAACTAATAATAGTGGAATGTGACTGGGAGTCCAGGGAGGCAATCAGTGGAACCTCCTGTAAACTCAGCTTCAATTCGCCCCCACGGCCACGGGAAGAACGACCCAATAAATAACACCAAACTGAAGAGCCGCTTATGTCTCCCGCACCGGCAGTTCCAAGGTTCATGATTGACAAAAATAAATCCCAAGTGTTCAGTCGTTTTCTATGATTTGTCGAATATATTGTATCTCCAAGACCAGTGCTTGCACCAGATGCTATCAATCTATCTCTCTATTGCCTGACGCCGTGATTCCAGAAGGGGCGGCCACGAACGAAACGCCCCCATGCACCTTTGTCCCCAGTCAGTCGAAGCCCCTCCTCCCAACCAGCACCGCCTTCATTCATATACTTCTTCACTCCATCCTTTCACCTCTCTCTCGGTTTACCTCTCCCTCTCTGTCCTTCCACCTCGCTCTCGTGCAGCCTCTTAGTCATTCTCTCGCTTCCCATACGTTTCATGTGGCCGAACCATCTCAAGGCGTTCCCTTTTCACACCAGAAACTCCTTTGCAAAAACACTTACACAATGGAGCAACTTACACGTAGTTGAGCCCAAGCACTGTTTATCTTTTACTGGACTTCTCATTTCTCAACTTATTCTTCCTCTTTGCAAATTACTCTACTCTCCGACTTTACTCCAGCCATCTTGTCTCGTTTACTGAGTTTTATATCAAACCATTATTATTCTCTCCCAGAATCAGTCTTTCCCTCTTCCTATGACTTAAATTGCTTCAAACTCCGTGTGTCCAGGCATTTTAGCTCGAGCGTCCCTTGATTTCGGCCCTGTCGCTCGTTGATATCTGGGGGAGGCACTCGCTGCAGGCAGTTGTGCCTTTTGTCTCCCTCATTCACATAGGAAAAAAAATGAGGATGAACATTTGCTTCACTGACAAAACACAAAAATCCCTAGTGTTTAGATATATTCAAATAATTGTCTAATACATTTAATATCGTGTTTTCATATCAAGACATTATTTCCCCCGATAAACGAAGTATAACAAAGGTTTTGTTTTCCCCTTCGTTTGTTTGTCTGTAAACAAGATATTTCACAAAGTTACAAACCGATTTTCATGACATTTGATGGGCAAATAGGATATGCGACAGGAAAAAAATTATTCAATTTAGGTGATTCGGATCATATCTTTTAACCCAGATCCAGAGGAAAATTAATGCCTAAAAGGATTATGGTTTACATTGTTTCTGTTATACACTTTATTACAATAGCTGTAATTGTTATAACTAACTGAACACGATATATCATACCTAAGCTAATTTATATTATTGAATATATTTTCGTAGTTTTCAAGGGGGAAGTATCAATTATCTTTCGATAATTGAGAATCTTCTTAATTATGCAAATATAACTCATATTATAACATAACAAATCGTTCTGCAGAAGGTACTAAATATAACATTTCAGTATTAATAAGAAAGACATCTTTCCTAAGTTTAATACAAACTATTAACTATTAGTCAAACTATTAACTATTAGTCAAACTATTAACTATTAGTCAAACTATTAACTATTAGTCAAACTATTAACTATTAGTCAAACTATTAACTATTAGTCAAACTATTAACTATTAGTCAAACTATTAACTATTAGTCAAACTATTAACTATTAGTCAAACTATTAACTATTAGTCAAACTATTAACTATTAGTCAAACTATTAACTATTAGTCAAACTATTAACTATTAGTAAACTATTAACTATTAGTCAAACTATTAACTATTAGTCAAACTATTAACTATTAGTCAAACTATTAACTATTAGTCAAACTATTAACTATTAGTCAAACTATTAACTATTAGTCAAACTATTAACTATTAGTCAAACTATTAACTATTAGTCAAACTATTAACTATTAGTCAAACTATTAACTATTAGTCAAACTATTAACTATTAGTCAAACTATTAACTATTAGTCAAACTATTAACTATTAGTCAAACTATTAACTATTAGTCAAACTATTAACTATTAGTAAACTATTAACTATTAGTCAAACTATTAACTATTAGTCAAACTATTAACTATTAGTCAAACTATTAACTATTAGTCAAACTATTAACTATTAGTCAAACTATTAACTATTAGTCAAACTACTAACTATTAGTCAAACTATTAACTATTAGTCAAACTATTAACTATTAGTAAACTATTAACTATTAGTCAAACTATTAACTATTAGTCAAACTATTAACTATTAGTCAAACTATTAACTATTAGTCAAACTATTAACTATTAGTCAAACTATTAACTATTAGTCAAACTATTAACTATTAGTCAAACTATTAACTATTAGTCAAACTATTAACTATTAGTAAACTATTAACTATTAGTCAAACTATTAACTATTAGTCAAACTATTAACTATTAGTCAAACTATTAACTATTAGTCAAACTATTAACTATTAGTCAAACTATTAACTATTAGTCAAACTATTAACTATTAGTCAAACTATTAACTATTAGTCTAAAAGAAGAACAATTTAATAAGACAAATATCTTTTATATTTGTATTCTTCTTCTGTTTTACTAATATTGAATAATTTTGTTTTTCTATTTGTTCTGTGATTGCGGGAGGCAAAAGGCAGAACTGCCTATAGCGAGTGCCTCCCAGATAGTTGAAAGAGTGACAGGGCCAAAATCAAGGGACGTTCGAGCCAAAATGCCTGGACACACGGAATTTGAAGCAATTTGAGTCATAGGAAGAGGGAAAGACTGATTCTGGGAGAGAGTTCCAGAGCTCAGCTGTTGAGTAGAAGAAAGTTTGAGAGTAACGTTTCACTCTTGGGTTGGAGAGTTGCACACAGTAGGGGTGGGATTGAGTTGCAAGACGGGTACCACTTGCGCTACGTAAAGGAGGTGGTATGCACTAGGAAAACTCTGATATAAAGTGATAAAGGAATGATACAGATTGTGTCCCTGGTGTTCTGTAGTGGATGGTTTAGTCGGACCAGCACCAATATCAGATATGTAAACCCTAACCGATTGTCATGTCTCATCCAGCGAAATGTCCTCTTCAAATTCACTTTATTATTCCATTTAATCTCCAACAGAAAGAAGGAGTTAGTTCATGGACTCTGACAGATGATTTATAGCTGCATGCATAGTAAATTATGGGAAGGCCCTTGTTTTTTCGGGACCTCCTTCTCCCTCATGTTTATCCCTATTAGTTTTGAAATTTTAAGACGTTCGCCCCATTAGCTTGGCATTTTTCCGACCTTTTGTCCCATTTTTTTGCCAATATTAAGACCTTCCGTGCCATTTAGGTGTCATTTTTTTTCCTGGCGAGCGATAGCAAGCCTGTATTTTAAGAGTAATCGGCCCTTGGCCGGGAAATTTTTCTACCGAAAAATGTACAAATATATATCGAAGGGGGGTTTTGGGGGTGTTTGTTTAAGCTTGATGGAGGTTTCGAGAACAAACTAAACTCCCTCCTTTTGTTATGGCTGTCCTGTTCTCTCTTTCTCTGGCTTGTATCCATTCGTCCCCATTCAGCCAACTATTTTAAGACGTTTATCCTCATCTAGGTGTCGATTTCTTCCTGGCGAGCGATAGCGAGCCAGCATTATGTGAAGAAATCCGGCTTCGCCGGAGACATTTTTTCTATCGAAAAATGTACAAATTTAGCCTGCTGTCAAACAAATATAAAAAATATGCTGGCTCGCTACCGCTCACCAGTAAAAAAATTGACACCTGGATGGGGAAAAACGTCTTAAAACAGTAGGCTGAATGAGACCAATTGGATACAAGCCAGAGAAAGATAGAAAAGGACAGAACAAAAACAGGTCACCCCCCTAAACCATTGAGCCGAACCAGTATATAATTTATGCTGCACAATACCGTCCGAGTCTCCTTATGCTGCACAATACCGTCCGAGTCTCCTTATGCTGCACAATACCGTCCGAGTCTCCTTATGCTGCACAATACCGTCCGAGTCTCCTTATGCTGCACAATACCGTCCGAGTCTCCTTATGCTGCACAATACCGTCCGAGTCTCCTTATGCTGCACAATACCGTCCGAGTCTCCTTATGCTGCACAATACCGTCCGAGTCTCCTTAATGCTGCACAATACCGTCCGAGTCTCCTTATGCTGCACAATACCGTCCGAGTCTCCTTATGCTGCACAATACCGTCCGAGTCTCCTTATGCTGCACAATACCGTCCGAGTCTCCTTATGCTGCACAATACCGTCCGAGTCTCCTTAATGCTGCACAATACCGTCCGAGTCTCCTTATGCTGCACAATACCGTCCGAGTCTCCTTATGCTGCACAATACCGTCCGAGTCTCCTTATGCTGCACAATACCGTCCGAGTCTCCTTATGCTGCACAATACCGTCCGAGTCTCCTTATGCTGCACAATACCGTCCGAGTCTCCTTAATGCTGCACAATACCGTCCGAGTCTCCTTATGCTGCACAATACCGTCCGAGTCTCCTTATGCTGCACAATACCGTCCGAGTCTCCTTATGCTGCACAATACCGTCCGAGTCTCCTTATGCTGCACAATACCGTCCGAGTCTCCTTAATGCTGCACAATACCGTCCGAGTCTCCTTATGCTGCACAATACCGTCCGAGTCTCCTTAATGCTGCACAATACCGTCCGAGTCTCCTTATGCTGCACAATACCGTCCGAGTCTCCTTAATGCTGCACAATACCGTCCGAGTCTCCTTATGCTGCACAATACCGTCCGAGTCTCCTTAATGCTGCACAATACCGTCCGAGTCTCCTTAATGCTGCACAATACCGTCCGAGTCTCCTTATGCTGCACAATACCGTCCGAGTCTCCTTATGCTGCACAATACCGTCCGAGTCTCCTTATGCTGCACAATACCGTCCGAGTCTCCTTATGCTGCACAATACCGTCCGAGTCTCCTTATGCTGCACAATACCGTCCGAGTCTCCTTAATGCTGCACAATACCGTCCGAGTCTCCTTAATGCTGCACAATACCGTCCGAGTCTCCTTATGCTGCACAATACCGTCCGAGTCTCCTTATGCTGCACAATACCGTCCGAGTCTCCTTATGCTGCACAATACCGTCCGAGTCTCCTTATGCTGCACAATACCGTCCGAGTCTCCTTATGCTGCACAATACCGTCCGAGTCTCCTTAATACTGCACAATACCATCCGAGTCTCCTTATGCTGCACAATACCGTCCGAGTCTCCTTATGCTGCACAATACCGTCCGAGTCTCCTTATGCTGCACAATACCGTCCGAGTCTCCTTATGCTGCACAATACCGTCCGAGTCTCCTTAATGCTGCACAATACCGTCCGAGTCTCCTTATGCTGCACAATACCGTCCGAGTCTCCTTAATGCTGCACAATACCGTCCGAGTCTCCTTATGCTGCACAATACCGTCCGAGTCTCCTTAATGCTGCACAATACCGTCCGAGTCTCCTTATGCTGCACAATACCGTCCGAGTCTCCTTAATGCTGCACAATACCGTCCGAGTCTCCTTAATGCTGCACAATACCGTCCGAGTCTCCTTATGCTGCACAATACCGTCCGAGTCTCCTTATGCTGCACAATACCGTCCGAGTCTCCTTAATGCTGCACAATACCGTCCGAGTCTCCTTAATGCTGCACAATACCGTCCGAGTCTCCTTATGCTGCACAATACCGTCCGAGTCTCCTTAATGCTGCACAATACCGTCCGAGTCTCCTTATGCTGCACAATACCGTCCGAGTCTCCTTATGCTGCACAATACCGTCCGAGTCTCCTTATGCTGCACAATACCGTCCGAGTCTCCTTATGCTGCACAATACCGTCCGAGTCTCCTTAATGCTGCACAATACCGTCCGAGTCTCCTTATGCTGCACAATACCGTCCGAGTCTCCTTATGCTGCACAATACCGTCCGAGTCTCCTTATGCTGCACAATACCGTCCGAGTCTCCTTATGCTGCACAATACCGTCCGAGTCTCCTTATGCTGCACAATACCGTCCGAGTCTCCTTATGCTGCACAATACCGTCCGAGTCTCCTTAATGCTGCACAATACCGTCCGAGTCTCCTTATGCTGCACAATACCGTCCGAGTCTCCTTATGCTGCACAATACCGTCCGAGTCTCCTTATGCTGCACAATACCGTCCGAGTCTCCTTAATGCTGCACAATACCGTCCGAGTCTCCTTAATGCTGCACAATACCGTCCGAGTCTCCTTATGCTGCACAATACCGTCCGAGTCTCCTTATGCTGCACAATACCGTCCGAGTCTCCTTAATGCTGCACAATACCGTCCGAGTCTCCTTATGCTGCACAATACCGTCCGAGTCTCCTTATGCTGCACAATACCGTCCGAGTCTCCTTATGCTGCACAATACCGTCCGAGTCTCCTTATGCTGCACAATACCGTCCGAGTCTCCTTATGCTGCACAATACCGTCCGAGTCTCCTTAATGCTGCACAATACCGTCCGAGTCTCCTTATGCTGCACAATACCGTCCGAATCTCCTTAATGCTGCACAATACCGTCCGAGTCTCCTTATGCTGCACAATACCGTCCGAGTCTCCTTATGCTGCACAATACCGTCCGAGTCTCCTTAATGCTGCACAATACCGTCCGAGTCTCCTTATGCTGCACAATACCGTCCGAGTCTCCTTAATGCTGCACAATACCGTCCGAGTCTCCTTATGCTGCACAATACCGTCCGAGTCTCCTTATGCTGCACAATACCGTCCGAGTCTCCTTATGCTGCACAATACCGTCCGAGTCTCCTTATGCTGCACAATACCGTCCGAGTCTCCTTAATGCTGCACAATACCGTCCGAGTCTCCTTATGCTGCACAATACCGTCCGAGTCTCCTTATGCTGCACAATACCGTCCGAGTCTCCTTATGCTGCACAATACCGTCCGAGTCTCCTTATGCTGCACAATATCGTCCGAGTCTCCTTAATGCTGCACAATACCGTCCGAGTCTCCTTATGCTGCACAATACCGTCCGAGTCTCCTTATGCTGCACAATACCGTCCGAGTCTCCTTAATGCTGCACAATACCGTCCGAGTCTCCTTAATGCATCACAATGCCGTCCGAGTCTCCTTAATGCATCACAATACCGTCCGAGTCTCCTTAATGCTGCACAATACCGTCCGAGTCTCCTTATGCTGCACAATACCGTCCGAGTCTCCTTATGCTGCACAATACCGTCCGAGTCTCCTTATGCTGCACAATACCGTCCGAGTCTCCTTAATGCATCACATTTCGGTTGGGATTAATAAGTGTTGTCAGATATTTCACAAAGTTTCGGACACTGACTAATACTCTGAGGGATAAGCACTTCTCCCAGTAACTATAAAGATACCAATTACACTTTTTGAGCGATAACCACTGGAATCTATGACAACACTTACTACCCTCGATTGTACAACCTCTCTCTTTCTCTCATTGTATATACAGTGTATGTGTTGTCACTACTTTTATGAGAACAAGTAAAACAATCGCATTCTTTCATATAACCCTTCAAATTGAAAGATAAGTAGAGAGATTATTCATGATAAATTTGAAATAATACGTCAGGGCATAACCAAATTGAAACTCGAGTCGTAAAAACAAGGACACTGAAAAGGATTATACTCGTGTGATGTGTGTGTGTGTGTGTGTGTGTGTTTTTTTTTTTTTTTTTTTTTTTTTTGTCCGGTGAATATATCGGAGACCTACCTGCTGAAATAATCTTCCCTTCGACACTAAACAACACCTGTCCACAAGTCTCACGGTTTTAATGTAAACAAAAGGCGAAGGACCTCAAAGAAAATAAGTGCTCTGTGACACAAAATAGTGGCCTCCTGTTGTTTGATAAAACTCAATATTGGACACAACAAAAACACCCGAAGCCCAATAAAATATAACGTTTAAATCTTACTTGATGTATGTAGGGTGTTTATGTCGTATCCACAGGTTGTGATCGTCTAGGAATATATGTACTGTAACAGAAAACTATATATATATATATAATGATTAATACACCGCAGATATACTGCAATGAGGACAAATATGCACGCAAAATAAATCATTAATTTATAATATCGTTATTAATATCAGGCAAGAAATTGCTCTATTACAATAGTTACCTATATATATGAACGAAGGCGGTGCTGGTTGGGGGGAGGGGCGTCGACTGACCGGGGACAGAGGTGCATGGGGGTGGTTCGTTCGTGGCCACCCCTTCGGGGATCGCGGCGTCAGGTAATAGATAGATAGATAGATAGACCTATATTGTGTTGTTGTTGTTTATCAACTGAGAACACCTTTTGTTTACGTAACGTAATCCCGATCCTTTAGCTAATGGCCCACTTGTGAGTTTCAGGTTATAAGGAAGTTGGAGTTGTAGACATCGATATTTAGCAGAATTACCAGTTAAATACGGTTGTAGTTCATTTATAAATACATAAAACCCAATTCAACATACAATTTCTCCATCAGAAACCTATATTATTATTGTATTTCTGTTTAATAGCGATGTTCACGGCTCCAACCTCCTTGTAGCCTGAAACTCGCTAAACTTACTAATAAAAAAGTTCAATCCTGAACTTAACGTTTCGCACAATTCATAATTTTGTATTTGATATCATGCACTGCAATTAGTGTCCGAAGCTTACGGATTGGTTGTATGAACGGTTGTGTTTGGTTGAGTTGGGTTAGTTTAGTTGTCCCTCAGCTATCATGGGGTGTGGATCTCTTTCGATGTGCTTACGTTTTTGAGGTACTGTACTTGGGTGTCTTTTGTAATTTGTCGATTGTATGCTAATTAAATATCAAATAATTTTAGCTTTTTGATGTTCATTGCTTACAAGATGGAGTTTGAGGCCAGTGGGTTATGGTTAATGTTGTTTTGTATGTATTTGGGAGCAATTTCACTAGGTATGTTTTACCTTATTAACCCTTTCACGCTTATGACGCAATTTTGAGCCTATTAGGGATACTTTGGGGTCTTTAGAAACCTTTAGTTTAGTTACTTCAACCTCTGCAGTTGTCTTTGAGTTAGCTGTGTTGAGCCTATTAGGGATACTTTAAAGCCTTTGTTACCATCAGGGGTATTTAGAAACCTTTAGTTTAGTTACTTCAATCTCTGCAGTTGTCTTTGAGTTAGCTGTGTTGAGCCTATTGGGGATACTTTAAAGCCTTTGTTACCATCAGGGGTATTTAGAAACCTTTAGTTTAGTTACTTCAACCTCTGCAGTTGTCTTTGAGTTAGCTGTGGGCAGAAAACTAATTTTGGAGAGGTAATTATAAGAGTGAGAGAACTCTATTTCTTATTGCTAATCTGGCAACCTCTGCGTCATAAAATCGTGGAAGAGTTAAGTGATAGACTAATAAATTAGATCCATTTTCTTTCCTATAGTATAATCTTAGTTTGTATATTTTTAGGATCAGTCTGTATAACCTTTGGATGGCACCTTGTTGATGCAGAAAATTCGTTTAATAAACATGGCGTATGGCGCAGCTCTATCCCTATTCTTCCTCTTGCTATATATATATATATATATATATATATATATATATATATATATATATATATATATATATATATATGCCAATAAAACTTAATTATTTTATATCATTATATTCGACCAACGTCCTTAACATCTAACCACTTACACAATGTAATGTGTAGGGTTAATAAATAATGAATGATTGCAACTTCCGGGAATCGAACTCGGGACCCACAAACAGGACGACAGTGCTCTACCACTGTACCATCAAGAAGGTTAAAAGTTTAGCACACACTCTTCGTACATATATCTTGTCGATATATAGGAACATGCACTGAGTGTTACACTAAACCCAACCTCACTATGATAGTCAAATGGAAGTAGTGAAACACGTAGATATAGTATTATGAAGACATGCCAATAACACAACATTAATGTTGCGTTATTGGCCTCACAAGGCACCGTAGAAACTAAAATATATGCGCAAAACTCAAAACTTTAGTGTACGGTCGCGCTAATAAGTCATGTCCCAGCTGTCATTACGTTTGGCTTGTTCCGTGCTGTATTAATATCTGTCAGATGTTGAATAGGGTGGGTAACTGTAGGAACAGGTCTGTATATTTCACTCGATATGAAGAAATGAAGCTTAGATATTGCTGCTACCAATTATTGATCAAAACATACTTGGTGCCGAGACATCACTTATTAGCGCGACTGTACATACCAGTTAAGAGGGTACTACTTGGTTTTTGGGCTATACGGTATATTTATTTATTTAATTATTTTTGAGTTTCCTCGTTAGACCTCCATCAAGCTTAGAAAAACACCCTTATACCCCCTTTCAAGATAAATTTGTACATTTTTCTATAACCCGTCGTAATGTTGCATCGCTCTCACACCGCTACCGCTATTACAATAATCAGTGTTATTCACAGATTTATCAGTGTATACCTCCTCCCTTACAGAGAGTAGGTGGTACTCGCCTTTCAACACATTACCATCACTATTCTGTCCAACTCTCTAACTCAATAGTGAACCAATACAGTCTTTCTTCAAATCAACAAGTAAACTCTAGAACTTTTGACCCTCAGTCTGTGTTTTCCTCATCCTATGACTTAGACTGCTTCAAGCTCCGTGTATCCAGACATTTTGACTAGCGTACCTTGAATATAGCTTTCTATATTTTTGTTTTCCTTTTTTGGGGGGACACTTGTTACAAGCAGCTTTGCCTTTTGTCTCCTTCATACATGTACACACACACATATACACATATATATATATATATATATATATATATACTGTATACAGTACATACATACATACATACATACATACATACATACAGTATATATATATATATATATATATATATATATATATATAATATATATAGTATATAATAGATATATACAGTAGATAGATAGACAGAAAGACAGATGGAGGGAAAATACATAGGACCAACAAAGCTTTGACAAGTGAAGAAGACTAGGAAAAGATCAAATACTACAAGATTGAATGACTGTCAGAATGTGAAGCTAGACTGTATAAAGAACGCATGGAGGATCAAAGGAGCTAAGCTAGTGACCCAGAAGACATGTGAAGGCATGGATTCAATTTTATTCTATATACTCAGGCCCAATCCACACTTTTCCGATTTTTTCTTTTGTTCCCTCCTTTATTTTTATTTTTATTTTTTTGGGGGGTTGCCGACTCAAGACAGAGCCAGAATAGGGACAACACAGCGGAAAGCACTGAACACACACGCACAAAATACAAATTCACATAGCTAGGTCATCCAGGAGAAGACCCAGAGACCAGGGTCACGAAGGTCCCTCCTACACTTCCCCGGCCCATGGAAGGACTTGGAGAGAGAGGGAGGGAGGGTGATGATAACCCTTACAGTACCGGCGACGTCCTTTTTAGTATAGTGTGGCAACTATTAGACTATTTGACTCAGATTAGGAAGGACATACTATCCATAG
>JBAKBP010038780.1:0-15763 GCA_037953745.1 Lithodes maja
GTAATACGTTCTTCAAAAAAAGGCGTATACACAAGTACACCTGGCATAGACTTGTGAGGGGAGAAATTGTAGAGGGCATTGATGGATTATGTGCTGGTGACAAGGGAAAGATTGTGTAGACTGCTGGATGTGAATGTGATGAGAGGTGAGGCGGAGGGTATGTTGGATCATTACCTGGTGGAGGGAAAGCTAAGAGTTAAGAGTTACAGGAGAATAAGAGACTAGCGTGAAGTAAGAGAGGTAATAAAAGTTAGTGAGTTAGGGAAGAGTGAAAAAGAGAGAGTACAAGGAAAGACTAAATGAAAAGTGGATGGAAGTGAGAGAGATGGAAGGGAGAGAAGTAGAGGTTGAATGGCAACAGTTTAAGGAAGGAGTGAAAGCAAGTGCAGAGGTAGTATGTGGCAAAAGGAAAGTAGGAGGCAGAGGTATCAGGAAGGGAAGCGAGTGGTGGAATGATACGGTGAGAAAGGCAGTTGAGGAGACGAGACCGTGTTTTGAGAGTTTTACAGGATGGTAGTGTTGAGGTATGGGAGAGGTACAAGGAGAAAAGGAGAGAGGCAAAACGGAAAATTAGGGAAGCGAAAAAAGATGCAAACGAAATGTGGGGTCAAAGGTTGAGTGAGAATTTTGAAGAACGAAAGATGTTCTGGAAGGAGGTAAATAAAGTAAGGAAAGGAGGACAAAAGAGGGAAGAGTCGGTGAAAGATGAAAATGGAGAATTACTCGTGGAACCAGTTGAAGTGAGGAAAAGATATGCAGAGTATTTTGAATCTTTGTTAAATACAAGAGATGGAAGAGAAGCAGTGATGGAAGCAGAGGTGGATGGAGATAGGTTACCCAGGTGGCAGGGAATGAATGAAAGGATTGAGGAAAATGAGGTGAAAGAAGCAGTGAAACAAATGAGGGCGGGAAAAGCAGAAGGTTTGGATGGTATTGCTGTGGAGTGTATAAAGAAGGGTAGAGATGTGATAATAGATTGGTTGGTGAGACTTTTCAATGTGTGCTTTGCTGTGTCAATGGTACCAATAGACTGGAAGAGTGAATGTATTGTGCCGTTGTACAAGGGGAAGGGAGATCGGCAGGAGTGTTCAAGTTATAGAGGTATTAGTTTATTGTCGGTGGTTGGAAAGCTGTATGGCAGGGTGTTGATAGAGGATAATAAAGTGTACGGAAGTTGCAATAGGAGAAGAACAGTGCGGTTTTAGGAGGGGAAGAGGGTGCGTGGATCAGATGTTTGCAGTAGACAGTTATGCGAGAAGTATTTAGAGAAGCATAAGGAGATATTTTGGGCATTTATGGACTTGGAAAAAGCGTATGATCGTGTGGACCGTGAAGCAATGTGGAAGGTGTTAAGGATTTATGAAATAGGAGGAAATTTGTTAGAAGCAGTTAAGAGTTTTTATGAAGGCAGCAGAGCATGTGTGAGTAGGAAATGGTGAGTTGAGTGAATGGTTTGAGGTAAAGATAGGTTTGCGACAGGGTTGTGTAATGTCACCATGGCTGTTTAATATGTTTATGGATGGTGTAGTGAGGGAGGTGAAAAGGAGAACTATGGGAAGAGGATTGGGTTTAGTAGGGAAGAATGGTAGAGATTGAGAGTTGAATCAGTTGCTGTTCGCTGATGACACAGCATTGGTGGCGGATTCTGATGAGAAACTGCAGCGGGTAGTCAAAGAGTTTGGTGTAGTTTGTGGAAGGAGGAAACTGAAGGTGAACGTCAATAAAAGTAAAGTAATGGTGTGTAATAGGGGAGAGCATAGGGTGAATCTAGATGTGAGGCTGGATGGGGAAATATTGGAACAATTAGAGTTTTAAATATCTAGGAGGAACGATAAGCAGGAGTAGAGGTATGGAAGTAGAGGTAAAACAGTGTGAAGGAAGGAAGGTTTTCGGAGCAATGGGAAGTATGTGGAAGACGAGAAATCTCTGAGTGAAAGTAAAAAGTGCACTGTATCAAGGAATTGTTGTGCCAACAGTGATGTATGGGGCTGAGACATGGGCTCTGAAGAAAAAGAGGGCTGGATGTGATGGAGATGAGCTGCTTGAGGAGTATGTGTGGAGTTCCTCTTAGAGACAGATTGAGGAATGAAGAGATACGTAGGAGAGTGGGGCAGCAGGAACATTTGTCAGCCAGAGTGGACAGAAGGGTGCTGAGCTGGTATGGTCATGTTGAACGAATGGGAGATGAAAGGCTTGCAAAGAGAATATGTGAGTCCGGTACAAGGGGAGATAGAAGGGCAGGAAGACCCCCATTGAGATGGAGAGACTGTGAAAGAAAGGCTTTGGATGATAGAGGAATGACTATAGATCAGGCAGGGGAAGTGGTGGTGGACAGGAGTGAATGGAGAATGCTTGTGAATAGTTGAGTGAACACGTGGTCATTTGGAGTAAGGGGTCGGGCGCAAGTTGGACTAGATAATAGTCCATCAGGCGCCTGGCCCGGGGAGACGATTAATATGAAGGGTGTGTTACGTCCTGGGATATATAAACACTGGGCTCTTTCTATTGGACTAGGTATGCGGCAACAAGCAACAACGGAAAACGCTAGATCCAACCCTTATCTATAAACCCAGGCAACAAACCACCCTAAACCGTCAAGAGTCCTGCCTGGACAACGAGGTATCCTATGACTCGGTTACAGGGTGCACGAACTATACTGCTGATAGTCAAGCAGGCTATATAAAAGATCACACAATTAAGTTGACTTAAAGCTTCAAGGAAAAGATAGATAACAGAATTAAATTGCAGAAACAATTTAATAACAAACTAGAAGAAAGTACATTTAACGTTACGTTAATTAATAAAACTAATCACCCCTGCGTGAAAGAAGGCGAGAGCAAACGGTCCTCAACACATCGTACAGGTAGACAAGATGCAGGTTTCTAAACTGTATGCGGCTACTGTAGGATCTGATGCTTAGCAAAGAAAGTACGTTACGGATTTAGAGAACTCTTAACTAATAAGCAGGAATGAATACTAGTGATAGGACCTACAGTGTATAATGGCATAGGTATAATTAAATAAAGGCAGCCACTCAACATAACCACATACAGGTGTGCTTCTCACTCTTAGTCAGGCAAGCCTGCTCGGACAGAGTCTCTAAGCCACACCCTGACTCACAATGCTCACAAAGACTGTAAACTGTGGCACAATAACAAGCATACAGATATAATAAACTGCTAGCTGTTAATCTGCCAGGTGGCAGAGGTCTAGCCGGAAGGATATAGGCTTCGGATACCCGGGCTGAGCCACCTGCTCTACCCTAGGGATGTTCCCAAGTCTGTGCCAAATTACTCTAATTGAAAGGGTGCTCTCTTGAGCGACTCCGATCCCAAGTATCCGACTCTCTCCTGGCGACCCTAAAACAAACGCAAGGCGTGCTAGCGCAGTGCTGAGTGGACTAGGCAAGGGCCCTCACACAACACAATACTAGACACACAGGCACACAGACAAGAAAATGCCCCCAGACTCCCACGGGTATCCTAGTAAAGTCTTTCAGGTCCACAGGACTCGCACCAGCAGACTTTACTTAAAGGATCGCAAAAAGCCTCTCCTCCGGTCTAGCCCCTGCTCACCTGCCACAAGAACACACTAGCAAGCATGAAACTACCAAATATGAGACAACAAAAAAGCTTCCTAGGTCTCATTAACAATTCCATCTCTGCATAAGGCCCAAAATCCTATCTAATTATCTGAACTCGTCGTTAATACAATAATAGATATAAAGTCTATCAAGGGGTGGGGATAATTAAATAGATTGGTGAAGTAGTGGAAAGAAGGTATACAAAGTAAGAGAAAGTTTCTAAGTGGGGTTGAGAGGGATAGATATCAAGGGGTTCCGAAGGGTACGACAGTGAGGTGAGCTCTAAGTCTTGAATCTGTCTGGACCCCACCCTAGGCATGCGAAATACATCCCATGCTTGGCAACACTCAACACCGTTGCCGGGTCAAAATCCGCTACCCCTTGCGTGAGTCGAAACTAAACCTAACTTTGCGATCAAATGGCAACATCAGGCTCGTCCCAAGCTAGTCTATTCCGCGCCCGCGCAAAGCAACGTCCCCCAGCCGGTCTCTCTCTCCCGCTCGTCTCCTCCCACTCTCACCAGACTTACATCTTCTATATTATAATGAAACTATCAACTATCGAGAATAAAATATACTAAGATGTGTTGGTTAAGAATAAGGGCAGCTTCAAGCTGTGAAACTACATAAGAATATCCCAGACATTAGTTACATTGTCGTAGGATATATAGTAAGGAAAAGCCGGCCGGCCGGCTGCCGGCAGCCGGTTTCTAAACGGCTGGGCAGCCGACACTCGCGCATGCCCGCACGTGGCTACTATGCAGGAGCGTCACGCCTCCAAGATATAAGACACTTGACTAAGTTCTTCATATCTAACGGAAAGCTTCTCATAGTACCACACACACTGTTGCGACACAAGGCACTATATATATAAAAAAAATAAAGGCTGTTGCACTCCACCGAGCAAGTTCAACTAACTTAGCGACAATAAGCGAAAACATTCAACTTAGATACTGCTACAACATCTTCTACAAAATTCTACACGTTATAAAAATAAAGAGTTTTTATAAGGTTTTTGCTTTTTTAATATTTTTTTTTCGGCTGAACTACAGTGACAGCCTATTTTCTTCCACACTCAACCCTCAATCCTGTAGCAGTCTAACCAACATCATCCACCCTTGATAGACAATCCGCTATCACGTTATCAGAACCGCAATATGGCGTATGTCCAAATTATACTCCTGAAGCATGAGTGACCACCTGGTCAGCCTCATATTCCGGTTTTGAAACTGATTCAAGAATTTCAGAGGGTGATGATCGGTATAAACCACTACGACTGGTCCGAAAGCCGGAACATATACATCGAAGTGCCTGAGCGCCAGCACTATCGCCAGGAGTTCTTTTTCAATTGCAGAGTAATTCCTTTGTGCACTATTTAATTTTTTACTGTAAAAACTCGCTGGATGTTCGATACCTTCATCTGTCTGTAACAAGACAGCCCCAGCCCCTACGCCACTGGCATCAGTCGCCAGCTGAAAAGGTCTGCTGAAGTCTGGGGCCCTGAGTATGGGGTGGGTACATAACGGGTGTTTCACCAAGGAAAACGCCTCTGCACACTCAGGAGACCACCGGAACTTGTCTTTAGATAACAAGTCGGTTAAAGGTGCAAGTACAGTCGAATAGCCTTTGATGAAGTGACGATAATAGCCTATCATACCTAGAAACCGCATGATTTGTTTCTTAGTCGTAGGCTGGGGAAACTGATAGATGGCTTTGATCTTTGTCTGTGGAGGGCACACCTGACCCCTCCCCACCTCGAACCCCAGGTACAAAACTGTGGCTTTGACAAAATCGCACTTACCCAGGTATACCACCAAACTTGCTTCATTCAGTTTATTAAAAAGCTGTCCGATGTGAGCACAGTGACTGTTAAAATCATCGTCTTATATTATGACCATCATCTAGGTACACCGTACAGTTGGGAATGTCGGCTACAATGTCGTTCATTAATTTCTGAAACTTTGCAGGGGCATTTTTCAGCCCGTATGGCATAACATGGCAACGATATGTGGCACCGTCCACCACAAACCCACACCCCTCTCGCGCTCGCTCCGACAAGGGCACTTGCCAATAACCCTTAACAAGGTCTATCTTAGTGAGGAACTTGGCCTTTCCTATCTTATCCACACAGTCGTCCACGCGAGGGAGAAGGTAGGCATTTGTGGGGGTTAAACTATTCAACCTGTGGAAATCTATACAAAACCGCACCTTGCCATCTGGTTTGGGCTGCAGTGTGACGGGGAAGTCCACCTTACTGCACCCTCAGAAATCAGCCCACGTTTCAGCATATAATCCAGCTCTTCCCTAAGTGCTGGTAATTTAATAGGGGGAACACGGTATGGCACTGATTTAAAGGGCGGGTGGTCCCTAACATCGACATCGTGCACCGCTTGAGTAGTGAGGCCAGGATGCTCCGCGAAAACAGCTGGGTTTGAATCAAACTAGTGCTGCACAGCTACACGCTGTTGCTCAGGCAGGTGCAATATCAACTCGTGAGCCACTTGTCTAGAATTCCCCGCCCACTGAACCGCGGAAACATGACTGTCCCAATTATCCTCCCCCGCAGCTTGACTATCCCTTCCTTCTCCACCACGATCGCTGCAGATCAACACCGGGACAGTGAGAGGCTCGGAGGGGCGCCTCACATACTCTTTCATCAGATTTACATGGCAAAGTTGGTTCTTTTTTTTACGATCAGGAGTAGCTACTAAATAGTAGGGATCAGAAACCTTCCTTACAACCCGATACGGACCAGAATACTTGGCAGACAAGGTGTCCCACCAGAGGCAGTAGTATCAGTACTTCCTGATCTACTTCAAACTCTCTCAGCTTCACCTTCTGGTCGTATCTGTCCTTCATCTGAGCTTGTGAACTCTTAAGGTTCCGACCTGCTACCGCCAAGCTCTTTAGCATTCTCTCACGGCTTTCAACTACATACTTTAGAAGCGAGCATGGCTTTGTGACTCCCTCTCAGATCTCCTTGACTATGTGAAGGGGCCCCCTGACCCTGTGTCCAAAAACCAACTCGTTTGGGCTAAATCCCAAGCTCTCTCCAGGTACTTCTCTCGCAGCAAATACAACGTATGGGAGACCTAGATCCCAGTCCTTCCCATTCTCCATGCAATAACACCACAACATACTCTTGAGAGTCGAGTGCCACCTTTCCAAAACTCCGACTCTCGGGATGATAGGCAGATGAGACCACAGACACTATCCCATGTTGCTGCATGGTCTGCTTAAACAGAGCAGAAGTAAAATTGGATCTCTGATCAGACTGGATCTCCTGAGGGTAGCCATAACGAGAGAAATAGACTAGTAGGTTTTTGACAAGTCTTAGCCATCCCGTTGCGCATGGGGTAAGCATCTGGATACAGTGTTGCTACATCCATTACAGATAGTAAAAATGTATTGCTGGCACTAGTGGGGGGCAATGGGCCAACCATATCGATAACTACCTTGCTGAAGGGCGACCCAATGACAGGGATGGGTTGTAACGGGGCTCTCGGGATGACCTGATTGGGTTTCCCAACAACTTGACAAGTGTGACACTGTGACACCCATGGCACGACACTCGCCTTTAACCCAGGCCACCAGAAAAGCTTGATGAGAGCTGCCTCAGTCTTACGTGCCCCCAGGTGCCCTGCCAAAGGCACATCATGAGCTAATCTCGATAAGCTCTCCCGGCACACCCTCGGTACTACTAACTGGTCCACTAATCCTGACCCGCCATCCCACTTTTTCTTGGGATCCTGATGTCTCCGATACAAGATCCCCTCGGACAAAAAATCACCAGGCTGAGCATCCCCATCGCTCTCCAGTTCGATAGCACCATTACCACACGCCCTGACTTCAGGATCTTCCAGCTGCAAGGAACGTATATCAGCAGGTGACAGATTATCCAAGTTCATCTTAAATAATTTATTTCCACCTCCAATGTTCCGCTGAGCCATCCTTTCCTCACGCTGCGCATAACGATGCTGTCGCAGAGTCTCTTCCTGCCCTGCACCTGCACTAGCGGTGACAGGCCCCGGGCCCTCTCCAGACTCTAACATAGGTGCCAATAAGGAGTCGCCAAGAAACACTGCCGGCTCAAAACTCTCCAATTGACCAACACTTCCCGTTTTCTTGTGACCTTTCCTCCGCGGTTTGATCTGAGGTGGTGGCTGCAAGGCTCCGGATGTCTGAGAACGCGTCACAACACACGCCATAGTTTGTACGCTACACTTCTCAACCCACTCCTGTTCCTCCCTACTAACGTCTGCCGCCTGCTCGGCAACGACCAAGGGTGAAACCTTAGGAGCAGGCACCGCAAAGTCGTTGCCGAGGAGGAGGTCGATGCCCCCAACAGGCAAGTTCTCTACAATTCCGACATTCAGTTCCTTCGCCACACCACCCCCCTCCAGCTCCATCCGCACCAGCGGGTAGGACTTCGTAGCATTGATCCCCTGAACTACCACCACCCGAGCAGCGTTAATCGGCCTACCAGTAAAGTTCTTTAACAAGGTCTGAGAAGCTCCAGTATCACGCAATAGCTTAACTCCTCGCCTTTCGCCAGCCCACCTCGCAAAACCAAGCCCTCTATGACTCCCAAAGACGTCGCGGACAGGGTTCGAGCCTTCCGGACTCTTGAACACAGGCTGTGTCCCAACCTCTGACGAACTACCCTTGGCAAACTCAGAAGATATAGGCGACACCCCTATGCTGCGGACCAATGACTCTACCTTGTTTGGTGGCTTGTTCGGACCAGCATTTGCAAAGTGACCCTCCTTGTGACCTGCAAAGCACTCTTTACTCTTTGGTTTCCCTTGAGAGTGGGAGGTACCATTAGACTTCTTATACGGGACGATATTTGGTTTATGTTCAGTTTTATTGTCCATGCTAGATGGTTTT
The DNA here is from genome assembly GCA_037953745.1 of Lithodes maja. Lineage (NCBI taxonomy): Eukaryota > Metazoa > Arthropoda > Malacostraca > Decapoda > Lithodidae > Lithodes > Lithodes maja. Next base: position 8,473 of record JBAKBP010038780.1, read on the forward strand.
GTGTATCAAAATTCTTGGGAGGGGGAGGGGTACGATCCTTTGCACCAGACTCACTCCTAGCTGCTGCTCCACACCCTCGAATTAATGACAGTCGGAGGTCAGCCATTTCTGCTGCCTCCTGGAGAGTTCTAGGATTTGTTTCCTTTATATTTAATGTTAAGTCCCCGCCTGTGCACTTAAAGAACTGCTCCAAGAGAACCAGCTCACTCAACTCCTCAAAAGTAGCTGCCCTCTTAGAACGCAGCCAATGTCGTAGTGCATCAGACAAGTCCCGGGCGTGTTCTAGGAAGGTACTATCCTTGCCCTTAGTAACACCCCGAAACTTCAAGCGGTAAGTTTCTGGTTGTAACTCATTGGCCCGTAGCACAGCCTTCTTTAGCTCATCATAAACTACACAAGACTCTAAAGGTAGTGCATCAAACACTTTTAGCGACTTTCCTAGGAGTCTTGATGAAACTAATGTTGCCCACTTTTCCTGAGGCCACTGGTGTTCCTGACACTTCTTCTCAAATCGCATAAAAAACTCGGTCACGCATGATTCATCGAACACAGGAACTAGTTTAAGCAGGTGCGACAATGATTGGTCCCGATGTCTATTACCTCTCCCAATATTACGCCCTGTTACCTCCACTCGAGATCTCTCCAGCTCCCTGTCCGCCCGATACCTAGTAGACTCTGCCTGCAGTTCAGCCTCTCGTATAGCTGTTCTCTCTGCAGCCTCAGCCTGAGCTCTAGCAGCCTCAACCTTGGCCATCTCAAGCCAAAACAACAAATCTGGAGTCAACCCTTTAAGAGGGGAAGGTGCATTTAATGGGGAGGGTCCCTGTGATTGAATTCCACGCTGCCATTGACCATCAACTTGGGGGTATGTACTAAATTCAGGCACCCTGACGTTTGATATGGGGGTAGAGTGGAGGGGGGGCTGGGGACCGGGTCCCCCAGTCGCCTCTCCACTCAGGTCTCTCCCTTCTAAACCCAATATCAAAGTCCTCCGCTGATCTTTCCTCCTGCCACTTAAACCCTGGTGACTCTTGCGGACCTGCCACACTTTAAGCCATACTTATTCAGCTTCAACACCCTGGTAGCGGTAAGGGGCACCTCTAAAAATCTTCTAGCACCCTCCTCGCTATCGACTAGCCACTCCACAGGTCTTTCTCCCTCTGAGCCCGTATCGTGACCTGACTCACCACTGTGTTCTGATGTATTAGACATGTTTGTGCACTGCAGTAATTATCACAGTTATAGAATGTGCCTTATCTCCTATGCAAGTATGTATATACTAATGTTATTTAAAGTCTTTAATGTATTATATTGGTTGCTCCAAAAAAAAAACTGTCTACTGTATTCCTCTAATCATAAGGAATCTCAAAACAAATGACTACTATATTCCTCTGTTCAGTAAATCCTATGCAAGGTCGCCATTAGTTACGTCCTGGGATATATAAACACTGGGCTCCTTCTATTAGACTAGGTATGTGGCAACAAGCAACAGCGGAAAACGCTAGATCCAACCCTTATCTATAAACCCAGGCAACAAACCACCCTAAACCGTCAAGAGTCCTGCCTGGACAACGAGGTATCCTATGACTCGGTTACAGGGTGCATGCACTATAGACTGCTGATAGTCAAGCAGGCTATATAAAAGATCACAATTAAGTTGACTTAAAGCTTCAAGGAAAAGATAGATAACGGAATTAAATTGCAGAAACCATTTAATAACAAACTAGAAGAAAGTACATTTAACGTTACGTTAATTAATAAAACTAATCACCCCTGCGTGAAAGAAGGTGAGAGCAAACAGTCTTCAAAACATTGTACAGGTAGACAAGATGCAGGTTTCTAAACTGCATGCGGCTACTGTAGGATATGATGCTTAGCAAAGAAAGTATGTCACGGATTTAGAGAACTCTTAACTAATAAGCAGGAATAAATACTAGTGATAGGACCTACAGTGTATAATGGCATAGGTATAATTAAATAAAGGCAGCCACTCGCAACATCACCACATACAGGTGTGCTTCTCACTCTTAGTCAGGCAAGCCTGCTCGGACAGAGTCTCTAAGCCACATCCTGACTCATAATGCTTACAAAGACGGTAAACTGTGGCACAATAACAAGCATACAGATATAATAAACCGCTAGCTGTTAATCTGCCAGGTGGCAGAGGTCTAGCCGGAAGGATATAGGCTTCGGATACCCGGGCTGAGCAACCTGCTCTAGCCTAGGGACGTTCCCAAGTCTGTGCGCCAAATTACTCTAATTGAAAGGGTGCTCTCTTGAGAGACTCGGATCCCAAGTATCTGATTCTCTCCTGGCGACCCTAAAACAAACGCAAGGCATGCTAGCGCAGTGCTGAGTGGACTAGGCAAGGGCCCTCACACAACACAACACTAGACACACAGGCACACAGACAAGAAAATGCCCCCAGACTCCCACGGGTATCCTAGTAAAGTCTTTCAGGTCCACAGGACTCGCACCAGCAGACTTTACTTAAAGGATCGCAAAAAGCCTCTCCTCCGGTCTAGCCCCTGCTCACCTGCCACAAGAACACACTAGCAAGCATGAAACTACCAAATATGAGACAACAAAAAAGCTTCCTAGGTCTCATTAACAATTACATCTCTGCATAAGGCCCAAAATCCTATCTAATTATCTGAGAGCTCGTCGTTAATACAATAATAGATATAAGGTCTTTCAAGGGGAGGGGATAATTAAATAGATTGGTGAAGTAGTGGAAAGAAGGTATACAAAGTAAGAGAAAGTTTCTAAGTGGGGTTGAGAGGGATAGATATCAAGGGGGTCCGAAGGGTACAACAGTGAGGTGAGCTCTAAGTCTTGAATCTGTCTGGACCCCACCCTAGGCATGCGAAATACATCCCATGCTTGGCAACACTCGACACCGTTGCCGGGTCAAAATCCGCTACCCCTTGCGTGAGTCGAAACTAAGCCTAACGTTGCGATCAAATGGCAACATCAGGCTCGTCCCAAGCTAGTTTATTCCGCGCCCGCGCAAAGCAACGTCCCCCAGCCGGTCTCTCTCTCTCCCGCTAGTCTCCTCCCACTCTCGCTAGACTTACATCTTATATATTATAATGAAACTATCAACTATCGAGAATAAAATCTACTAAGATGTGTTGGTTAAGAATAAGGGCAGCTTCAAGCTGTGAAACAACATAAGAATATCCCAGACATTAGTTACATTGTCGTAGGATATATACTAAGGAAAAGCCGGCCGGCCGGCTGCCGCCAGCCTGTTTCTAAACGGCTGGGCAGCAGACACTCGCGCATGCCCGCACGTGGCTACTATGCAAGAGCGTCACAGGTGCGCCTGGAAGTGTGGTGGGAGGGCTTGTGGCTTTGTCTCCGCTGCGTGTCTGCCTGCCGAGATCGGAGCCTCTCCGGGTGGTCGGGGGCCGGGGGAGTGCTGGAGCGACCTTGGTGACCCTGGTCTCTGGGTCTTCTCCTGGGTGACCTGGATGTGTGTGAGTTTGTGCTTTTTCTGTGTTTATTTGTTTTATGTTTTTGTGTTTTTCCTGTTCTTGCTCTGTCTTGAGTCGGCTACCCCCAAAATGGGGATTGGGCCTGAGCATATAGATAGAATAGATAGAATTTAAAATTTATAGAGAACATAGTTGTACTGTATGTATAGCTCTTGGCATAAGACGGGGTGAAATAACCAGACTAAAGTTACTGTATTTACACATATTTTGAAGACTTTCTTTAAGTTAAACTTTAATATTATATCTAACAATTTGAAAATTTAATTTATATTCTTCTAAATTACTATACTTACAAGAAACTCTTTGGTCTGTTTTACAAATGCAATAATCCGCCTTTTAAAGAGACTATCACTCTCAAACATAAACTCTTAACCCTTTCACGCATTTATGACTGAGGTTGCCAGATTAGCAATTAGTTCTCTCACTCTTATAATTACTTCTACAAAATTAGTTTTCTGGCCACAGCTAACTCAAAGACTACTGCAGAGGTTGAAGTAACTAAACTAAAGGTTTCTAAATACCCCTGATGGTAACAAAGGCTTTAAAGTATCTCCAATGGGCTCAACATCGCGTCATATGTCGGAGAGGGTTAAATGGCACGAAAATATTAAATTATGAAAACTAAGTTAAACCTTAAGTGGGGTTCAGAAAATTGTTTAAAATTTCCCCTCAAGGCCCACACAGCTTCCCTCGCAGTCATTCAATTACACACTAGGGAGATTAGTTAAAATATATAGTATGACTAGAGGCTATTGACTCTTCTGGATTAGTAAGGCCCTTTTAAAAAAAAACTCTCCATTGGTGAGAAGTTTGACTCGGATATTGTTAAAAAAAAAAAAAAATAAATAAACTCTGTGTTGCCAGTAGTTTCCCTATTTGGATTACCTCCAAACTCAATTTTCTGAAAGTTTAGTAAATTTATTATTGTGCTAGACTACTTTGAACAAAACTTAATTTACGTTGGTGAGCGTCAAAGGGTTAAGAACTATTGCAAAACTCTATTGGCCAATGAAACTATATCGGAATAACTTCTTGCAGTTGGAAAAAAAAAAAAAAAAAAAAAAAATATATATATATATATATATATATATTCCACCGTCCTTACGATGGTATAATTATATGCACCAGATTTATGGATATGAAGACCCTTATGCCCCGGGCTCAATAGCTAATAAAACAAAGCCTCTAAATGGTGAAAAACAATAACTCTACAACCTACCATTTGTAACTAATATATATATATATATATATATATATATATATATATATATATAATGTGGAGACTTTTAGTGGGAAGTTCTGAAATTTTAGGACCAGTGTCCAATGAAATGGTCTTTAAATTCTAGTTTAAAATCCCAACTAACTATTTTAATGTTTGGAGTTTCCTTCCCAGAGTGTTTCAACGAGAGCCCGTACAGTTGGGGGTCAGTGTTGGCAAGGTTCCCAGAATGTTGCACCAACCTAATATGTGGCGCAAAGATTATCCCAGACTATCCCTTCGTTGTCTCAACAATTGTTGCCGTAAAGGTTCCTCCTACACCAGGTCAGTAGAATGATAAAGGGTTTACTTGGTAACTTCTGCAGACTAATTAATTAATCTTCTATAGAATCTACTGAAGGACGAACCAGATATAACTAATTCTGATTTTTTTTAAAGACTATGGACTCTTTTCCCTGAAGAGCTGGGCTAGGGTGGGTGATACGGAGCCATCAACCACAGCACTGGTGTCTGCCAAATAGCACACTGGCTGGCCCAAGACTTTAATGCTGGGATTACACATTCCCGTATATTGCTCCCGACAGCTCCCGTCAGGCGTAATCGCCAATTTTTTGTTCTGTCGGGCGTAGTCCGGCCGTGTACACCCGTATCACCACGATTATTGCATTTTCCTGACGGACTTACCGTGACTGGGCCATTGTTACGTCAGTCGTAATGAACTACTTACGTGTTTGCGACCTGCGTAAGCATGTCCCCGTTAGTCCGCATGGGCTGCCCGATTTGCGGAAACACAGGCCACGCCCATGCCACGCCCCCACAAGACCTGCGTAGCTGAGGCCGTATGTCTTGGGACTTTTTAGGACTTTCCTCTACCGTTTCCGGACAATCGTTGGCACACCCCGTCTGTCCCAACACAGACAAAGACTGTCTTTGTCAACCATGTAGGTCTGGGTTGGAATCTGGGAACTACAAAAGGGCAGGAATGGCCACACCATTGTTATTATGCGTTTCATTAACAAAAATGTTAGGAAATATATATATATATAAGTTATATAATTATAGTTATGGTAAAGTACTACAGATTTAATCAGTTCACACCATAATAGCAACAATAGCTTTGAACATATTAGGCTTCCCAGAATACCACAATTTGTTTTTTATACATTAGGTTATATATATATATATATATATATATATAATATAAGAGGCTATAAACTTAAGTGAACAAGATAAATTGAACAAAATATTTGAATAATTATAAGCAAAATAATTCAGAAAGACAACTTGTCCCTGTCCTGAGGATGCCAAACCTCTTGGCTTCCTATCGCTCGCCAGGAAAATATTGACCCCTGGATGTGGTTGTCGAATTAATAGTGAAAGGGTTGGCAAACATAAAAAATATACACTTACCTGAGGCATACCAAGTGTCCGGGGCTTCCTTTGGCGCACAATGTGTGCCTTCAGGAAGCTAAACATGGTGACGATCCACTTCTCCCTCTCAGTCATCCTGCGGGCCCCATCATCACTTTTCTGCTTGGAGAGCCTGCCGAACCTGGAGCGGAGAGAGGAGAACCAAGTCTTCAAGTCCTCGGTGGCGATGGGGGGGTCCAGACTGGCTGCCTTCTCCACCCAAACATGTTCAATGTGTTCCTTCTGCTTGTGCTTGGGATCACCCTTATCATATAGATAAGGCACCTCTAACTCCAGCCACTCTCCCAGCATTCACTCGGTCTCCTCCGGCAGGATAATGTTGGTGCTTTTCCGGCGGCGTTTTGCCAGTTGTTGCTGTTCGCCGCCGGAAGGTGCAACGGCATGGTCGTCAGCCTCGTTGTCGTCATCACTGTCCACCTCATCCTCGACGACATCCTCCATGACCTCTGCACTCTCGCCGACGTTGATCACAATTTCATCGGGGTCAGCCGAGGTGGACGAGGTGGCAGGAAGAGAAGTGGCAGGCGGAGAGGAGACAGCCGGATAGGTGGCAGGTGTCGAGGGGGCAGGGGAAGGCTTCCTGGCCTTCATGTTCCTCTTCAGCATGGTGACTGACGGCAGGGCAGGTGAAGCGTGCAGAGGGTGGCAGGGTTGGCTGGAGGTGGTGGTTGCTTCTTGCCGTGTGGTGAGAGGTGTGACGGCAATGCGTCCCGCCGGTCCTTGTATACCCTCCCGTACAACGTTGCCGCGTCTTCCCGCCAACCCGCAGTGCGGCGTTGTTGCCAGATGCGCCCGGACGACCGTAAACTTTCCCGTTTGACGGGAATATTTTACGATTGACTGGAGGCGCTTACGTCTGACTGCAGAGCGTTTTACGTCTGACGGGGCTGCTCCCGTCAGACGGCAGTGATGGCCCGGACAGTCGTAAAATTTCCCGACTTTTGATATACGGGAGTGCGAGCCACGACCGTGATTTGCATTTCAAAAGATACGGCGCGGCCTAGCCTGCACCCAGCACCTCCCCGACCTGCGTGGCTACTCCCGTCATGCGTACCAACCCCCCAGACTGTACACAATTTCACTTACGTTTTGCATAATATGCCCTTACGTTTTACGTAATTGGTTGCCAACTACCAATATA
>JBAKBP010038781.1:0-2500 GCA_037953745.1 Lithodes maja
ATTGCTATTCAATGAATCCTTGCAGTCTGGGACTATGCCTGATCAGTGGAAGCTAGCCAACGTAACACCGATATTCAAAAAAGGCAGCAAATCCCTACCAAGTAACTATCGCCCAATTAGCTTAACCTCAATTGTATGTAAAATGCTAGAAACGGTCATAAGAGACAGACTCGTAAATCACTTAGAGGCAAATAACTTACTTAAAGATACTCAACACGGCTTTCGTAAAAAACGTTCCTGTTTAACAAACCTCTTAGACTTCTTCCACGATATCTTCAACCTCTACGATGAGAGTAAAGCTGTAGATATTATATACCTTGATTTTCAAAAGGCCTTTGACAAAGTTCCCCACAAACGATTACTGCTAAAACTAAAAGCGCATGGAATACAAGACGGTGTGTTGAAATGGATAGAAAATTGGCTCAGCGACAGAAAGCAAAGAGTAGTCATAAACGGTAAGGCATCTAAATGGACCAATGTAAGTAGTGGGGTACCCCAGGGATCGGTACTAGGACCAATTCTCTTTCTAATTTACATCAACGACATAGATGAGGGTCTCACCTGTACAGTCTCGAAATTTGCTGACGATACAAAAATTGCAAATAGCGTACTCTCAAAAGAACAAGTTGACGATATGCAACACAATCTAGATAAATTGTCATGTTGGGCCCAAATTTGGCAAATGAGTTTCAATGCGGATAAATGTAAAGTACTACATATCGGATACCTAAATGAGAAAGCAAACTATTCGATGAATGGCACTCAGCTTAAGAATGTAAACAAAGAAACCGATCTGGGAGTAACAATATCGAGTAACCTAAAACCGAGTCAACAATGTTCAGAAGTTGTTAAGAAGGCAAACAAAAATAATTGGCTTTATAGGCAGGTCATTTGAGCATAAATCCAAAGATGTTATCCTAACCCTTTACAATTCCTTAGTCCGCCCTCTTCTGGAATACTGCGTTCAATCCTGGTGCCCTTATTACCAAAAAGATATAAACAAGCTAGAACGAGTTCAACGTAGAGTTACCAAAATGATACCTAGCCTAAAGAACAAACCATACGAAGAGCGTCTTAGAGAATTAAATCTATTTCCTTTAACCCAGCGCAGATTAAGAGGCGACTTAATTCAAGTGTTCAAAATCATCAAAAGCATCGACAATATGAACTGTAGTAAGTACTTCACTATCGACCAATCTAATTACACGCGGGGAAACGGTTGCAAAATTATTGGTAAATCTTTTAACTCACACGAATCTAAGAATTTCTTCTTCAATCGAGTTGTCAACTTGTGGAATGGGCTTCCCCGAGACGTTATAGACTGCAGCACCGTTGATTCATTTAAACTCCGCTTAGACAAATATCTCGCATCAAACCCGCGACTGACTGCGTTTGTAAATGAATAACTTTATTGTATACCCCCCTCAGTTACTAACCCATCTGTCCCCTACTAACTTCCTAATCCTGCCACGGACATTAGTTCTAGGGCAGTAGTTCCCTTTCCAATGTTCCCTTACCCACTCTAAACCACTGTTTGGACACTTGATCCTCAGTGTTTTGGAGGACAAGCAGCCTAGAAGGGTCACTAGACCTGTTGTTGCTTGATTTCCTTTGTACTCCTTTGTACTCTCTCTCTCTCTGTCTCTCTCTGTCTCTCTCTCTCTCTGTCTCTCTCTCTCTCTGTCTCTCTCTCTCTCTGTCTCTCTCTCTCTCTGTCTCTCTCTCTCTCTGTCTCTCTCTCTCTGTCTCTCTCTCTCTCTCTCTCTCTGTCTCTCTCTCTCTCTCTCTCTCTCTCTCTCTCTCTCTCTCTCTCTCTCTCTCTCTCTCTCTCTCTCTCTCGGGGTGGGCTGGCGTTCGGTTGTCAGTGTCTGTACATTGTTTTGACGCCACAAAATAGCCCTAATTGTGTATATGTTAGGGGGTCACTTGCTTATTTTATCTTTCTCTCCTTTTCTCTCTTTCCTTCGCTTGTATCCACTCGGCCCCATACTGTTTTAAGACGTTTATCCCCATCCAGTGTCGATTTCTTCCTGGCGAGCGATAGCGAGCCAGCATTGTATGCAGAAATCCGGCTTCGGAGACTTTTTTCGAAAAATTTACAAATTTAGCTTGCTGTCAAAACAAAAATATATATAGGCCTATGCTGGCTCGGTACCGCTCGCCAGGAAAATATTGACACCTGGATGGGGGTAAACGTCTTAAAACAGTAGGCTGAATGGGGCCGAATGGATACAAGCCAAAGAGAGAGGGAGAGAAGAAAAAAAAAGCGAGGTGGGCTCCCTTAACCACTGTGTACACTCGAATTGAAAGTGAGATAGTTGGAAGCCTCTTAATTGCTGGAGGCCCTTTTTAGACTAAATAAAATCGTCTAACAGTAGCCAATATACAGTTAAGGGGAGAGTGACCGTTTGTTTGGTCTATTAATTAATTTATTCATAATTTTGTTTTAGTTTCCTCGCTAGACCTCCATCAAGCTTAGAAAAACACCCCCTAGACCCCC
>JBAKBP010038781.1:7500-15763 GCA_037953745.1 Lithodes maja
GTGTATATTCTATTTAATTTATATCTTGTATTTATTTATATTTTATGTTGGATATCAATCTGTATATTATTATTTGTCATCATATAATTATCCTATGCATATATTCCACATCATTCTTATTATGTATGGGTAGGAGGGTGGTGGGAAGGTGGTTTGGGGGATGGTGTGGGGAAGGTAGAAGCGTAATTGACTCATGTTACAAATATGAAGCCGATTGGTAAGGTAGTTTCGCAACCACGGATTTTCCTTTTTTTCCTTATCTTCGTACGGGTACGCTGGAAGTGGGTGGTGGGAGGCGGTTGGGGGTGTGGTGGGGGGAAGGCAGAAGGGTAAGGGACTTGTCACACAAATATGGAACCGATTGGTGCAGTCGTTTCGCCGCCACAGATTTTCCTTTTTTTCCTTATCTTCGTACGGATACGCTGGAAGTGGGTGGTGGGAGGCGGTTGGGGGTGTGGTGGGGGGAAGGCAGAAGGCTAAGGGACTTGTCACACAAATATGGAACCGATTGGTGCAGTCGTTTCGCCGCCACAGATTTTCCTTTTTTTCCTTATCTTCGTACGGATACGCTGGAAGTGGGTGGTGGGAGGCGGTTGGGGGTATGGTTGGGGGAAGGCAGAAGGCTAAGGGACTTGTCACACAAATATGGAACCGATTGGTGCAGTCGTTTCGCTGCTACGATTTTTGTTGATAATATAAACAGACTCGTGTGACACTCATGTAGACTCGCGTGACACTCATGTAGACTCGCGTGACACTCATGTAGACTCGCGATCATCAAATTTCTAAATAGTACAACGTGACTGTCACGCGAGTCTACAGAAGTTTACACGAGTTTACGCGAGTCTACGTGAGTCTACGCGAGTTGGCGTCCTACTCCCACTTGACTCTCCAATTTTTGTGTCATCACAAAAATTTTGGCCGCGTTCGCGAGTCTACGCGGTCCACCGCGAGTCACGCGAGTCTGTGCAAGTGTTGGCGAGTGTCGGCGAATTTGGGATAATCATTGGCGAGTGCAAAAATTTCATCACTCGCGTTGGAGTTGCGCTCCGACTCGCCTATGTGTGAACCTACCTTTAGACTTACTCGGTGCAACGTTCTCGGGAATATCGCTTCCAGAAAGCGTTGTTTTAAAACTCCAGGAACTACCCCCCTTCGGTTTGACTACGGGAGATATCGTGACTATAACTTATATTTTCATTTTGATTTTCTTTTTTGTTTTCATTTTGTATAAATTAAATATTTTGCATTAATATTAATTACCATTGTATTTGTTTTATTTTGTTTTATAACTTTAAATTATAATTATATAATTCATAATGGTTTTGTTATATTACTTAAATTTGATTTTATTATATTAACAAAAATAGTGTATTCTTTTCTTATCCATATATATTAATACCCTAATGATTAAATGAAGTGAGGAAGATTAATCCTATATAATATCCAGAAGACTACTTTGAAATCTGATTAAAATACGAGAACAACTCTTAAATTAAAATATCATCTTAGTAATAAATATTAAAATACGAGAACTACTCTTAAAGAGACTTTACCTTAATACAAGTGCTAAATTAATAAAAGTACTTATCCATACTGAACACCCTTAAACTAAAGTTCAGTCTTTGTGTTCAACCTAAAGGTCACCCTCTAGACTCCTTCGGGGCCAAATCTTTAACTAAGCTAGTTCCACTAGTCTCTCCAAACTTTGGGTTGTAACACCTGACCCAGGTCAATTGACACCCACATGCAAAGTTTCAGCTCCCCAGGTCCAAAACTGCGGCCGCCTTTAAGAACACACAGACAGACACACACACACACACACAGACAATCGAAAATATTATATAGATATGTGTTGTTTGTTTGTATATACGCGGGCACATATATACCTCATAGCGGGGGGGGGGGGGGGGGGGGGGGGGGGGCGAGTCGAGACAGAACCCGAATAGGAACAACACAACATATCATATAAGCAAAATATTATATTCTCACACATCTAGGTCGCCCAGGAGAAGACCCAGAGACCTGGGTCCAATTTGGGTCCAATTTGGGTCCCCAGCTAAAAAAAAACAGGTCCCAGACCTCCCGGAGAGTTTCCGGTCTCAGCAGGCAGACACGCAGTGAAGCTGACCTCCACACTACCCACATATCTTACTTCCAGCCATGATGACCCTTCACAAGGTAGACCGGCTCCCCGGGCCAGGCACCTGACGGACTATTTTCTAGTCCAACTGGCGCCCGACCCTCTCTCCCTACGACAACTTTCTCACTCATCTATTCTGAAGCATTATTCACTCATTGCTATTCATCACCACTTCTCTTGCCTATTCTTCAATCATCCCCCTACCTTCCACCGCTTATACTACACCATCTCTCCAGCTCATCCTTGGTCTTCCTCTCCCTCTATTTCCCCTCCACAGGTGTGCTGAGGGTTATTAATAGTCATAGTACGTACCATTAATTGCTGGGAGGACGGCATTATAATATAATTGGATTAAGGGACGCGTGTATGTAATTACATGCCCACACACACGCGATACCTTAAACACACACACACACACACACACACACACACACACATATATATACATATATATATATATATATATATATGGAGGTTAAATCACAAATATGTGTGATCAAGTTATGTAGTAAAACTCGGTAGGAAAATTGAAACAATGGAACACCAAGCTTCGTCTATTATTTCAAGACATCTTCAGGGTAATATGTATTACCCTGAAAATTTCTTAAGAGAATAGACGAAAGCTTGATGTTCCATTGCTTCAATTTTCCTAGCGAGTTTTATTATATATACAGTATATATATATATATATATATATATATATAACACAAATCACAATATAACCTATCACACATACACACATATACCGGTACATACACACATATACCGGTACATACACACATATACCGGTACATACACACATATACCGGTACATACACACATATACCGGTACATACACACATATACCGGTACATACACACATATACCGGTACATACACACATATACCGGTACATACACACATATACCGGTACATACACACATATACCGGTACATACACACATATACCGGTACATACACACATATACCGGTACACACACACATATACCGGTACATACACACATATACCGGTACATACCGGTGTTCGTGTACATAAGTGTTCGCGTATCTTCATCCATGTATTTCCACCCTTAACAATAGAATGCCCAGCTCTTCCATATTTCGCCTTCTGTCACACACACACACACACACACACACACACACACACCTACCGAGGATTAACCTCCCATTGTAGTACCTGCACCCTTCCATCTGCACCTGCACCTGCACCTCTTCCATATTTCGCCTTCTGTCACACACACACACACACACATACACACACACACACACACACACACACACACCTACCCTCCGAGGATTAACCTCCCATTGTAGTACCTGCACCCTTCCATCTGCACCTGCACCTGCACCTCTTCCATATTTCGCCTTCTGTCACACACCCACACACACACACACACACACACACACACACACACACACACACACACACCTACACTACCGAGGATCAACCTCCCATTTTAGTACCTGCACCCTCTTCTTTCCCCTAACATACCAAAACAGTTTCTGTGTGTATGTATGTTTGTGTGCATACGTGAGCGTTTGTGTTGTTCTGTATATGAGTAAGTAAATAAAAGTGTATATTATGTACTGTATATCACTTACTCTCATGGTTATTTTATGATAATTTGTATTCTGCACATGCATCATTATTGTATTTATTTATTTTGTTTGTAAACTAAGCTTACCATCCTCATATCTGTACATCTCATGTTCATCCACTAAATTGTAAAATGTGTATTTTCAGCTCATGAGGCTGCCATTCTTTAATAAACCGTTTATTATTATTATTATTATTATTATTATACACACATATACCGGTACATACACACATATACCGGTACATACACACATATACCGGTACATACACACATATACCGGTACATACACACATATACCGGTACATACACACATATACCGGTACACACACACATATACCGGTACATACTCACATATACCGGTACACACACACATATACCGGTACATACACACATATACCGGTACACACACACATATACCGGTACATACACACATATACCGGTACATACACACATATACCGGTACATACACACATATATCGGTACATACACACATATACCGGTACATACACACATATACCGGTACATACACACATATACCGGTACACACACACATATACCGGTACACACACACATATACCGGTACACACACACATATACCGGTACATACACACATATACCGGTACACACACACATATACCGGTACACACACACATATACCGGTACATACACACATATACCGGTACACACACACATATACCGGTACACACACACATATACCGGTACACACACACATATACCGGTACACACACACATATACCGGTACACACACACATATACCGGTACATACACACATATACCGGTACACACACACATATACCGATACACACACACATATACCGGTACATACACACATATACCGGTACACACACACATATACCGGTACACACACACATATACCGGTACACACACACATATACCGGTACATACACACATATACCGGTACATACACACATATACCGGTACACACACACATATACCGGTACATACACACATATACCGGTACACACACACATATACCGGTACACACACACATATACCGGTACTCACACACACATACCGGTACACACACACATATACCGGTACACACACACATATACCGGTACACACACACATATACCGGTACATACACACATATACCTCCGACCATAAACTTATCTCTGTCACCTGTCCTATCTCTCCAGTACAGCCACCCGATCCTCCTAGCCGGCGGCGCTTGTGGCACTTTGGCGCTGCCGACTGGGAGGCTCTTCGGCAGTACTTCTTTGATTTCCCATGGAATGATTTCTGCTTCCATGGCCGAGGACCCTCGGAGAGTGCTGAACGCATTACCGAGGTAATCCTATCGGGCATGGAAGCATACATTCCATTCTCTTTCTCTCAGACTAATGCTAAAAAATCTTGGTTTACTCACGCCTGTTCTACTGCTGTCCGCAATAAGGAGGAAGCATTCAAACGGTACCGACGCCTTAAAACTCGAGACTCTCATTCTTCATATGTTTCTGCCCGGAATCAAGCCAAATCTGTTCTTCGACTTGCCAAACACTCTTTCATCAATAATAAATGCACTGAACTATCCAACTCTAGCTCTTCCCAAGCTTTCTGGCATCTAGCCAAAAACCTCTCCAACAATTTCTCTTCCTCGTCTTTCCCTCCCCTTTCCCACTCTGATGGCACAACCATCACTTCTTCCTCTGACAAAGCTAAACTCTTCGCTCAAACTTTTGCTAGAAACTCCACCTTGGATGATTCCGGTGCTATTCCTCCCTCTCCGCCCTCCTCTCTCTTACTTATGCCTAATATCCTAATCTCTTCTAAAGATGTACTTTCTACCCTCTCTGGGCTTAACACTAATAAGGCGTACGGTCCGGACGGTGTTCCTCCTGTTGTTCTCAAAAACTGTGCTTCCGTGCTGACTCCCTGCCTAGGCATACTCTTTCGTCTCTGTCTATCCTCTAACGTCTTCCCTTCATGCTGGAAGTTTGCTCACATTCAACCTGTCCCAAAGAAGGGTGACCGCTCTCAACCCTCCAACTATCGTCCAATTGCTCTTATCTCTTGTCTTTCTAAAGTTTTTGAAACTATTCTTGCTTCCAAATTTCTTAAGCATTTCTCTTCTCATAATCTGCTCTCAGATCGCCAGTATGGCTTCCTTAAGGGTCGCTCTACTGGTGATCTTCTTTCATATCTTACTAACTCTTGGTCATCCTCCTTTCGGGACTTCGGTGAGACTTTTTCTATTGCACTAGACATATCGAAAGCCTTCGATAGAGTCTGGCATAAATCTTTAATTTCTAAACTACCCTCCTTCGGTTTCTATCCCTCCATCTGTGCCTTTGTCTCTAATTTCCTTTCCGGCCGTTCCATAGCTGCGGTTGTGGACGGCCATTGTTCACTTCCTCACCCTATAAACTCCGGTGTTCCTCAGGGCTCTGTCCTATCTCCTATTCTCTTTCTAATTTTTATAAATGATCTCCTTAACTGTACCTTAATTCCCATCCATTCATACGCAGACGACTCAACCTTACACTACTCCATTAGTTTTTCAGAACGCCCCAGCCAGCAATACCTCAACGACAAACGTAATGAAGCCATAGAACTCTTAAATTCTGATCTAAATACTATTTCCAATTGGGGCAGAGAAAACCTTGTTAACTTTAATGCTTCCAAAACCCAATTTCTCCATCTATCTACCCGTCAGGATCTCCCAGCGGACTATCCCTTATTCTTCAACAATACAAAAATCAACCCTTCATCTTCTCTCAATATTCTTGGTGTCTCTTTTTCTTCTGCTCTCATTTGGAAGGACCATATTACCAGTCTTGCTAAGGCAGCCTCCCAGAAGCTGGGTGTGCTCAACCGCCTTAGGGGGTTCTTTTCCCCTGCACAGCTTCTTGCTCTGTACAGGGGCATAGTGCGCCCTTGTATTGAGTATTGTTCACATGTGTGGGGAGGTTCCTCTCACACCGCTCTCCTAGACAAAGTTGAAAGGAAGGCCTTTCGTATCATTAACTCCCGTCCACTCACCAACTCTCTGCAATCTCTCTCTCTCCGCCGCAATGTTGCATCTCTCTCGCTATTCTATCGCTACTATAATAATCAGTGTTCTTCAGAGCTATCCCAGTGCATACCACCTCCTTTACGTAGGGCACGTGGTACCCGTCTTGCAACTCAATCCCACCCCTACTCTGTGCAACTCTCCAACCCAAGAGTGAAATGTTACTCTCAAACTTTCTTCTACTCAACATCTGAGCTCTGGAACTCTCTCCCAGAATCAGGCTTTCCCTCTTCCTATGACTTAAATTGCTTCAAACTCCGTGTGTCCAGGCATTTTGGCTCGAACGTCCCTTGATTTTGGCCCTGTCACTCTTTCAACTATGGGGGAGGCACTCGCTATAGGCAGTTATGCCTTTTGCCTCCCTCAATCACATAGAAAAAAAAAAAAAAGAAAAAATACACACATATACCGGTACATACACACATATACCGGTACATACACACATATACCGGTACACACACACATATACCGGTACACACACACATATACCGGTACATACACACATATACCGGTACATACACACATATACCGGTACATACACACATATACCGGTACATACACACATATACCGGTACACACACACATATACCGGTACACACACACATATACCGGTACACACACACATATACCGGTACACACACACATATACCGGTACACACACACATATACCGGTACACACACACATATACCGGTACACACACACATATACGGGTACACACACACATATACCGGTACACACACACATATACCGGTACACACACACATATACCGGTACACACACACATATACCGGTACACACACACATATACCGGTACACACACACATATACCGGTACACACACACATATACCGGTACACACACACATATACCGGTACACACACACATATACCGGTACACACACACATATACCGGTACACACACACATATACCGGTACACACACACATATACCGGTACACACACACATATACCGGTACACACACACATATACCGGTACATACACACATATACCGGTACACACACACATATACCGGTACATACACACATATACCGGTACATACACATATATACCGGTACATACACACATATACCGGTACACACACACATATACCGGTACACACACACATATACCGGTACACACACACATATACCGGTACACACACACATATACCGGTACACACACACATATACCGGTACACACACACACATACCGGTACACACACACATATACCGGTACACACACACATATACCGGTACATACACACATATACCGGTACACACACACATATACCGGTACATACACATATATACCGGTACATACACACATATACCGGTACATACACACATATACCGGTACATACACCGGTACATACACACATATACCGGTACACACACACATATACCGGTACACACACACACATACCGGTACACACACACACATATACCGGTACACACACATATACCGGTACAT
>JBAKBP010038782.1:0-15762 GCA_037953745.1 Lithodes maja
GTCAGGAAAGGAGAAGGTTGAGGAGTACGAGGAGGAGAACGTTGGCCAGGAGTGAGGAGGTCAGACGGGGTCGCGAGGGGAAGACAGGACAGAACCCCCGGACCCGAAGAGACAGGGCGCCTCGATACCGAGGCAGAGGAGGGCGGGACCACCACCTTGGCACGAGACTCAGAAGGAAGAGGAGGCAGAGCAGTAGGAGGAGGAGAGACAACAGAAGGTAAGGGCAAAACAGGAGAAGCATGGCGTGGAGGCAGAGGATGAATGTCCACGACAGCGGTCCGGGGAGGAGGAGGCGGAGCAGGTTGATGGCGAGGAGCAGGTGGGCGTATGGCACGGAAGGTGGTCGTGCCCCTATCCCCAGCAGCAGGCCGAGGAGCATGGTGAGGGCTGAAGGTGGTAGTGCCGCTACTCGAAGGACAAGGAGTAACGAGCACCCGTTGAGGAGAGCGAGAACGGTGGCGGGTGAGGGGGTCAACCTGGCGACGAGGGATCCTGGACATCCTCACACGGGAGGTAGGTGGCTGCGGGGAACGTCCTGGAGGGGGGATACCCAAGGCGCGACGGATGCAGTCGTCCATGAAGGCCGGAGAACGATGGCCAACCTCTCTGAGATGGTGCGAGACCACCGCTCACACAGTCCTCAGGATGACTTGGCATCATCTGCGGCCTGGGTACCAGGTTGCTCATCTACCACATCCATCAGGTCCATACAGTCCCCACATAATGCAGGAGTGTAGGTGCTGGTGGACACACAGTGGGAGTGGAGCATGCAGGTACGGTGCCGACGCATGCGGGCGGAGTCACATCCAGGGCGAAAGCATGAAGGCATCCCTCTGCAAGCGAAGAAAAAGCACCGTAAAGACCAAGGAAGAGGGCGAAGCGCGAATTATGTCCAGTAAACTCACAATGTTATGCATAGCACGAAATATGTCCAGTAAACCAACCATGTTATGTGTAGCTCGAAATAAGTCCAGTAAACCAACAATGTTATGTGTAGCCAAGAAGCAAACAACAACAGTGGTGAAGGGTACTCACGAGCCCAGTATCTGCAACCGTAGGCGGAGAAGGGAACACCTGAAGAATCTGCAAAGATGGAGAAAGTGTGAACCACCACTCGACATCGTAAAGGCAGAGTAAATCTCAGTGATCCAGTAACAAAGGACATATAAGAACCAATATGCAAGTAAAATAGAGGGTTCAGTATTCACAACTTCAGTAACAGTAAGGGCAGCGATGAGGGAGGTGAGCTGTCCACACTAGGGAGACCTGCAAAGATGGAGAAAGTGTTAACCACCACTCGACACCGTAAGTGCAGGGTCTATGTGACATATGTTAACAGGGAGAACCAATGGAGGTGTGTGTAAAACACCTCCCATGCATTACTCATGTCACATCAGACGCATAAGTGTGGAAAAAGACAGATGGTGAGCAGAAAACGGCTCCCCCACTACCGCAACAGTGCGGGTCTGGGAGCAGTAAACGGCCCCCCACTTCTGCATCATTGCGGGCCTATAACAGTGTCAAATTCGGCTCCACAACCCGCAATATAGCGGGACCCAACCAGTAATAAATCCCGCACCAGTGCGGGATTGAAACCGATCCGTACGAGACTAAACCGAGCGGGACCGGACTTAGCCAGTCCACGCCAAAAAAGCGGATCGAACGCCAGGGGTGACACTGAGACAGGCTGCAAGAGCAGGCACCTCTAAAGCTGTGCATGGGGGCCCACAAGCTTTGCAGTGTCTTCCGAGAACAAACCCCCAACCAACCAGGCCAAAGGTTGTTGGGCAGCAGGGAAGACACACCAGGGGAGGCGAGGATACTACCCCAGTAACCACCCTACCCGCGATAGAACGAGCATAGCCCAGGAGAGAAACCGAGGCAGGGAGGGTGGTTATGCACACATGGGGACCCCGAAGGTACCCCCGAAAGTGCAAGAAAGAGGATGAATGCCCACCGAAAACGTGCCCTTGAACTCAGCTTGAAGAGATGGGGGGGGGGGGGGGGGAGGAGGGCGCATGCTTGACCGATAAAATAAGGTAGGGAGCGCCGCCCCCCACTCGCCTAACCAGCCAAAGCGGGGCGAGGGTGAGAATGACATCAACAGCACAGCACCAGTAATGAAGCAAGGGCACGAGTTCAAGGTGGGCGAAAGAATGAGGGTGAAACATAAACGGGTAAAAACATGCCAGGAATTGACCTCTGGGAAGAAAAAAGGGGGGGTGCATAGCCTATTCATGGCGAGTGTCGGAAGCGAAAAAATCCTGGGGAGTAAAACCCACCACGCCCAGGCCCTGACCCACTCTGGAGGATCGGAAGGGCGGGACTCGGGAAAGAACGCTGATGAAAAAAGACCGACACAGGCACTACAAATAAAGCAAGGCCCCAGTGATTTCTGAATTTTACCCGAACTACCTAGCCTATGAAAATATGAAAACTCAATTGGGCATAGCCAAACCTAAAAGAGAAACAAGCTAGGCTATAAATAACCTAAAACTATGCCCAGCTAATCGGAAAAGACAATATGAAAAGAGAAAGATGAGTAAATAACAATAATTATGGGGGACGCTAAGCGACCCCCGAACCTCCGGTAGTCTATTTTCACACGCACCTCCAATTGAAACACATCGGAGCCCCTTTTTGCGTGTGCCCTAAACCACGTAGCATCTGTCTAGCAAAAGAGGGGTCAATAAGCCGAAAAACATACCAGCGACAGGGTGAATTAAAGAGCACAGACGGATGTTGGACAGTGTCAATGGCGGCGCGTGAAAAAATTATAACAAGAGAAGGTCACTCTTGCGCAGGTTCAACAAGGGTCTGCATCATCAGAACACGGGATGGGTCTCAACTGTAACTAAGGTAAATTCCTTTTTCTTCTCTGCTATTGCTTTTTTCACCTTCGGTGGTAGTTTTGGTTAATGTACAACGTCTCCTAGAGCAAGTTAAGGAGTAGACTCTAGACGTTTTCTTTTTTAACCGCGGTTGGGATGACGACATAGCAGTCAAAATAGACAAGTCGTCATTGCAATTACTGTAGGTTAATAGCCTTGACGTTGGATTTGCCAAGACTACTAACAAATATATATATATATATATATATATATATATATATATATATATATATATATACAGTATATATATACTGTATATACAGTATATTATACTAAGTGGCATCTTAGGAGCCTGAAAGGGTAAACAAAAAAGAAGGGAATACAGCAACATATAAATAGCGGCTCGCTGGTGTAGTGACTAGCATCTTGGACTTCCACCCAGAAGGCCCAAATTGCGCCCACGCTTGGCGCAGTAAAGGTTTTTCACAAGCTATGAGTCGTTACCATCCCTCATGAGCAAGGGGATGGGTTAGTAGTACCCTGGGGGTAAGGGATTAGAATATGTCCCATGTGCCTTCTGCGTGTCGTAAGAGGCGACTAAAGAGGTTGGGTCGGTGGGCTTGCGACCGCCACCCGTGAAAAATAATAAAGCAACGAAAAACAAACGATCAGCCTCGGATGCAGACGAACCCCGACCGACTATGGACAATCTTACGGACAATCTTAGAATAGCTACATGGAACGTGAGTGGCATGAATGATGGCACAAAAGAGAGAGAGGTTTTGGAAGTGTTAGTGAATGCCAGGTTGGATGTATGTGGAATGACTGAGACCAAATAGAGGGGTACAGATGTGAGAGAGTGGGAGTGTGGAATGGGTGTGTATGCTGGAGTGAGTGAGGGAGCAGCGAGAGAAAGTGCGTGTTTGTTTGTAGGTAACAAATGGAAGGAGCGTGTAAGAGAATATGGGTCTGTGGGTTCAAGGATTGTGTGGGTGAGAATGAAAGTATGAATACAAACATGGGTGACTGTGTGTGTGTATGATCCGACAGAGGATAATGTGACGCCTACCGGCGCTAGCAGAATGGTTGCGTGGGGCATTGCAGCTCGCTAGCGCTCGCCAGGATGGGGGGATGGGCTACAGTTGTCCTAGAATGATCTGCTTTATTTAATTAGTGTCGTGTTGCCACAGACAGTCTAGAAATGGTCTTTGTTTTGGTCTGTGACCGCGCCTTATATTTTATATTCGCTATAATATAAATGTTGCTTGTGTGGGAGGCGAGCGAGAGAGGGTGAGGAGTAAACCTGGCAGCGGGGTGAGCTATGACGCGGCTCGCTTGGGCGCTGACGGCGTTGGCGGCCGGGTGGTCAACTAGTCCCTTCCCGTCGCGGCCTCATGTTTTTTACCAGCTCAGAGCTTGCCTGACACACGTATCGCCTACATTCTTTGCAATTCTGTCCCCCATACTCGCCACTTTGCATACTATTTCTCTCTCTCGACTTCTCCTTTCTCATTCTCTATTCTTTATTAAACTCAACATCCCTTCTGGTTTCAGCATAGACGTTCACCGTCGACCAGTCGTATTGTACGCGAAGCTCTCATATAATTTTCCATGTATTAGGTTAACCCTCCAGCCCCGGCTATGTATTATATATATATTCCTCGAAATCCGGGTGTTTTGGCCGAAAAACGTCTAGGCTAGGCTACCGTATATTCGTTAATCAGACTGCTTCCCGCATTCCCGCGCATCCCCAAGCGTAGCTGTGTTATTTACCTGTAGAATGGCATTAAGTAGAGCTCTCTAAGTCAACTGGTTGAGCTGTGATGATGATTTCATTGGAGATAACTTTATGGCCAAAACAGCCACTTTACACCACTTTTCGATACTTAACAACAACATACAGGCACACAAGAACAAGCGACGCTCTCCTTCTTGTGGCCGCTCTCCTTCTTGTGGCCGGAGATGCGGAGCGTCGGTCCAGCCGGCTGTTGTTTACATGCGTCGGACCGACGCCGCGCACAGCAAGCTCACAGGCTGTGACGTCATGGGTGTTTAAGGGACCATCCGGGTTTCTGTTACATGCTTTTTTATGGGCGTTCAAGAGCCCATACGGGAACGGAGGGTTAAGGAGGTACAGTCAGCCCCCCCAATACGCGATTCCACAATTCGCGAAAACCCTAATACACGAGTGACCCCTCGAAAATAACATTAATTAATTAAACATTAATTACGCGAGGTGGTACCACAATACACGAATCGAGAGCTAAGAAGGGGCCAAATCCGCTATTCCCGCTTGATACGCGAGCACGTCTACGTTTCGCGAGGCCCAGGAGTAGCTCTGAAAAAAGAAGAAGACGGGCATACGCCTGCCTTCCCTCCCGCTTACCCTCCCTCCCTCCCTCCCACAGTCCCGCTCAAGCGCTCATAGCCGTGCGGAGTGACCAAACGTTTGTAGTGCCTGCCACTTTTTTCGCCATGCCACGCCAATATAAGAAGATTAACACACAAAATGAAGGTGGAAGTGTTGGATCGCAAGAAAAAAGGAGAAGGAAACTGTGCAATAGGCTTGTCAGAGTAAACTGTTCGTACGATTTGGTCAGGGAGGGAGAAGTTGGAGAAAATCGTGAAGTCCTACGGTCCTAGTCCTAGTCCTAGCCTATCTACTACTAATTTTAAGGTAAGGTTTCATATTTTTATTCATTGTTCTTATTATATATAAGATATAGACTGTACTGTAGAGCCAAAAATGTCGAAAATAAGGCCAAAATTTTTGAAAATAGGCCATAATTGAGAGATGTCACCCATATCTAATTATTCCTATTTAAAGTTAGGTCCACAATACGCGGATTCCCAATACGCGATGCCTCCTGTCGCCCCTATTCTCGCGTATTGGGGGGGCTGACTGTATTAGGCTGCTTTATTGAGGTTTTTGAGAGACAGACTTTTCCGTATGTGTCCTCTCTCGGGAAGGTTGTAGACCGGTATATGTCTCCCTGGCAAGGTGTTGAGTGATTCTGCTTGGTTATCTAAAGCTAGACTAGGGGTAAGGTTACTGTGTCGTTGTCTCCGATGTGTGCAGTGTTAGCTAAGCCCTGCACGACATCAACAGGTACTGTGGGAGCCTAAGTTGTCTTCGGGTGGGTTTACTTTGCGAGCACAGCGCTGTGGTGTGAGAGGGCCATAGCCTATCCCTCACAACATAGTGCTGCCTCTTTGTGTTGACTTCTGAGGGATCGCCAGGATAGAACTAGGTACTAGAGACCTAGATTTATCAAGAGAGCATCCCAGTCATATAATATAATCTTCATTATACCACCTTCGGACAACGTTAGGCTACGAGCCGCATGCTCGCCCAATGTTGCCCTGCCTTGATACCCCAGCTAGACTTTATTAACTGAGCAGACACTGGTTAGAGATAAGCCCCATTATTATATGTATGCAGCATTATTATTCACTGCACTTTTGAGCCGAGGTTGTTGTTGAGTTGCACAACCCTAGTAGGCTGTTGCGTTGTGTCACGAAGCATTTCTTTAGTTGTCGAGCATTACTACCTTTGCGCAGTCTTTATTATTCGCCTGCCTATTATTACTATATGTCCTAGTATTTATTGTGACCCGTATTCTGCATTATAATTGTTCAAGATTCTTTACGAACATCTTCCCAGCATCAGACTTATTTCAGAAGTTTCCAGTTGATGTTGCAGGACTAGCATTGCACTTTCTTTAATACAGGAGTGCCAGTTATTTGAGTATCTACCGTAACGTTAATTAATCACGTTAACTATCTTTTCTTTGTGTAACCTAATCGAGTAATCTTTTACTGTTTGAGAATAGGCTGTTTCATCGAGCGTCAGCCTAGTGTGTGTGCACCAGTTACCGAGTCATAGGATACCTCGTTGTCCAGGCACGACTCAGGGCGGTAATGGTGTTTTGTTTTCCAGTGTTTAAGGCAGGGGTTGGATCTAGTGTTACCGTTGTTGCATTTTGCCATTATCTAGTCCAATGTTGAAGAGCCCTGTGTCTTTGAGAACCTGGATCGTAACAAATGGCGACCTAGCTCAGGATCTTGTGAACTAAGAGATAATTGCAGGATTGTTGTGGTCTATCTATCTATCTATTGCCTGACGCCGTGATCCCCGAAGGGGTGGCCACGAACGAACCGCCCCCATGCACCTCTGTCCCCAGTCAGTCGACGCCCCTCCCCCCAACCAGCACCGCCTTCATTCATGTAGTTCCTCACTCCATCCTTCCACCTCATATTCGGTCTACCTCTCCCCCTCTGTCCCTCCACCTCGCTCTCGTACACCCTCTTAGTCATTCTCTCGCTTTCCATACGTTCCATATGGCCGAACCATCTCAAGTTGTTCCTTTTCACACTTTCCAGCACATCTACCTCCACACCACACCTCCTTCTTACTTCCTCATTAGTCTGTCTATCCCTCCATGTAATTCCGCACGCACTCATTAAGTAATTCATTTCCACTGCTCTCACTCTTGGTCTGAGTCTCTCAACCAACGTCCATGCTTCGCTTCCGTAAGTCAGTGTCGGGATTACCACACTGTCATGCAAGGACTTCTTCACTTCCATACTGACCACCCTATTTCTTGTTACTGCTTTTAGCGTTCCTACAACCCTCTTCCCCTGTTGTACCCTCTCCCGCACCTCTTCATCCATAGTCCCATCTTTACTCAACACACTGCCCAGATACTTAAAAGAGTTGACGATCTCCATAGCCTGACCGTTCAGCTTCACCTCACACTCTGTGACTTCACCCCTTTCGAAGACCATAACCTTGCTCTTCCCCGTATTTACCTTCAAATTCCGTTTTTCGCACACTGTTCCAAACTCATTTACCAGACCCTGCAACTCCCATTCATTATCACTCATCAGAACTGTATCATCCGCAAACAGCAGTATAGGTAGCTTCCACTCAATTCCCTCCCTTTTCAGCGATACACCAACATCCACTGCTCTTGATAGTATTTCTTTCATAACTCCATCCATATATACAGTAAATAACCACGGGGACATCACACACCCCTGTTTCAAACCAACATTCAGGTCAAAGAACTCGCTCTGCTCATTCTCCACACGTACTGCCGCCTTTGCGCCCTCATACATGCTCTTCACTGCTTTCAGCAACTTGCCCTCTACTCCGTATATTCTAAGTACTTTCCACAAACCTTCTCTATCCACTCTGTCATATGCCTTCTCCAAGTCCATAAAGGCAACATACACCTTTTGTTTCTTCTCCAGATACTTCTCCACAACACAATTCAGGGTAAAAATCTGATCTACACATCCTCTTCCCTTCCTAAAGCCTCCCTGCTCGTCGCCTATCCATTTCTCCGTTCTCATTCTCACTCTCTCAATCACTACCCTACTGTAGTGTTGTGGTCATTTGTTTTATTGAGGAATATAGTGGGCACGTTAATTTTTTTTTTGGCAAAGTAGTATAGCACTTGAGAGTCTTCAGACATTTTTGGCAAGTGAATAGTGCTACATAAGAGTTTGGGGTACTTCTTTTCTGAATATTGTGGTGAGAAATTTTTGTTAGCATCATGTCTTATACCGGGTCAGAGGAGAATGGAGACACAGTACGTAATGTCGAAACTGAGGAACAGCAGCATGATGAAAGGGTTAATCGGGTGAACTGTGAGGAGGATGCTAGGATATTTTTGCAATGGCCTGTTACTGCCGAGCGGTTGGAGGGTATGGATCGGTACGGTCTTCAATGCCTGGCCACAGCTATCGGTCATGCGGTTACTAGCAGCATGACCAAGGATAACTTGATAACGTGTGTACTGGGCAGGGTGACTGGTGAGCGAGATGGGTTGAGTGCTCAGAGCCCTTCGGCCATGCTTCCCCTACACTCGACTCCCAGCCATCCCAGTAGTTTGCCGACCCCGGGTACGCTTCCACAGGTGGGTGGTGACTGGCAGGGTGGGTTGCCCCTGGGGGGACCACCGGTAATTTCAAACATTGTAGCACCTTCACCTCCTCAAGGGTTATCTCCAGAATTATTGCTTCAGCTCGAATTAGCTAAGATCGAAGAGAGAAAGGCTATCAGGGCAGGTGAGCAGCAAATAGAATTAGCCAAGATAGAAGAGAGAGCCAAGCTAGCAAAAATCCAAGCCGATTTAGAGTCGACTAGGTACTGTGCCGACATGGACGTAGAGAAGTCGCGAGTAAAGACAACGGGACAGCGACCAACAGCGACAGTTACCAACATTAAACAGTTGGTGCTTTTAGAGCAGTTTTTCAAATGCACGGGCGGCGACCTGACGTTAAACCTTAAAGAAAAGCAACCAAAAGCTCTACAGGAGGCAGCTGACCTCCGGCTATCACTAATTCGTGGGTGCGGGTCTGCCCAGCGTAGTGAGGCAGGTAACAAGGGGCGTGACGCCCCACCCCCCCGAGTTATTGATATACCTTATGCAAACAAGTACAAGAGCCATGATACCAAGACTGACCACAAGACTAGCACCGTCCCATTTAAGAAGGGGCCGGGGCCTTCCCAGTACCAAGGGAAGCCCAAAGGGGAGTTGGAGTGTTACCATTGTCATAAAAAGGGGCACTTTGCAAGAGTCTGTCCTAGCAAACCACCTACAGCAGCTGTGTCTTTGGCCTGCAACATTGGTGTGTCTCCGAAGTCATCTGAGTTTGCCCGGGGCAGTTCGTCAGAGGCTGAGGCATAGCCAATGCATTAGCACCTGGGAGGCTCGAACCCTGCTCAGGATGTTTTTTGCGACCATAGAGGGCGGGGTTGCGTGATGTGGGCGGGGCGCAAGCATGGAGTAGAGGTCTTGCGTGATACAGGTGCTTCCCAGACTCTGATGAAAAACTTGGGCTACCCTATAAACGCGGCTCGGGTGGTGGTGGTGCAGGGTATTAATGCAACTCGGTCATTCCCGCTGGTGCGGTTGGAGTTGGAGGTGGATGGGGTGGCACGTGAATTGGATGTCGGGATTGTGGAGAAACTGCCAGTGGAGGGCGTCGACCTTCTTCTCGGCAACGACTTTGCAATGCCCGCTTCTGAGGTTCTACCCTTAGTCGTTGCCGAGAGGCCGGCCGACGTGAGTAGGGAAGAGCAAGAGTGGGTCGAGCGGTGCCAGACACCACCCATGGCGTGTGTTGTCACCCGAGCTCGGGCAGCTAAAGTGTCACAGCCTAGTCCTCCGTCTTCAGACCAGCGGAGGAACGATCAACAGGAGGAGGCTAAAGCTGGAGTTGGTTTTAAGAGTTTTGACTCGGTGGCTCTCCTGGGTGATTCAGTATTAGCACCATTACTTAATTCTGGAGTAGCCCCTGGGCCTGTCATCGAGAGTGACGAGGCTGGGCATGACGAGTCTCCACGACAGCAACGTTATGTACATCGAGAGAGACAGAGGGAGCAGCCCAGTATCGGGGAAGGTCATGCATTGCTCCGGGAGCCGTTAGATCGCTTGGCACCCTCAGATATACGTCGGTTGCAACTAGAGGACCCTGAGCTCCAAACGTGTGCTAATGGAGCTGTAGAGCTCGACGAGGACGGTGATGCACAGCCAGGAGATTTTTTTTATTTAGAAGGCATCCTCTATAGGCGTTTTCAAGACCCTAAACGTAGTTGGCAAGAGGGGTCCGGAGTAGTGGACCAGTTGGTGGTGCCACGGGAGTGCAGGGATAGCCTACTGAGGTTGGCGCATGACATACCACTGACAGGACATCTAGGGGTGAGAAAAATGGTGGCGGCTTTATAAAAATTGTTTTGGTGGCCGGGGTTGAAGGGGCAGGTGGTAACCTGGATAGCAAGGTGTCATACGTGCCAGAGGGTTGGAAAACCTAACCAAACAATTCCGAGAGCCCCGTTGCACCCCATTCCTGTCAGTGGACCGCCCTTCAGTAAGGTCATCATTGATATGGTCGGACCCCTAACCCCTACTAGTGCCGGTAATAAATTTCTATTAACTATCATGGATGTGGCCACTCGTTATCCTGATGCATATCCAATGAGAAATGGCACAGCGAAAACTGTTGTCCGGAACCTGCTCTTGTATTGCTCGCGGTATGGTTACCCGCAAGAGGTGCAATCGGACCAAGGTTCTAATTTTACCTCTAATCTGTTCAAACAAACTATGATTCCGCATGGCATCAGCACTGTCGTCTCTTCTGCGTATCACCCGGAGAGTCAAGGGGTGTTGGAGAGGTGGCACGCCACGCTGAAAAGCATGCTTCGATGTTATTGCGCAGAGAACGGAAAGGATTGGGACCTTGGTCTGCCGTATGTTTTGTTCGCGGCAAGAGAAGTACCTGGAGAGAGTCTCGGTTTCAGTCCGAATGAGCTTGTTTTCGGGCATCAGGTGAGGGGCCCTCTCCACATGGTGAAGGAGATTTGGGAGGGTACCGCTAAGCCATGTTCTATGTTGAGATACGTCCTCGAGAGCAGAGAGAGAATGCTTAGAAGTCTGGAGCTGGCCGGGCGTAATTTGGTGAGTTCGCAGGCCCGTATGAAGGACAGGTACGATACTAAGGCGAAACTCCGGGAGTTTCAGGTAGGTCAAGAGGTGTTGGTCCTGTTGCCTTTGGCAGGTCATCCTCTGGCTGCCAAGTACGCTGGGCCTTATCGGGTGGTGTCAAAGATCTCCGATCTAGATTACCTCGTTGCCACTCCAGACCGGAAGAAGCGTAACCAACTATGCCACATTAATTTGTTGAAGGAGTATGTGAGGCGCCCACCTGAGTCACTAGCTGTCCCTGTGTTGACCTGCTGCGGTCATGGTGGAGAAGGAGAGGGGGGCAGCAATGATCAGGTGGATGATAACTGGGATTGTCATGTCTCGGCTGATCAGTGGGCGGGGAATTCGAGCCAATGTGCGCATGATGCTCTGGCGCACCTGCCGGAGGAACAGCAGGTGGCAGTGCAGCGCCTGTTCGATTCATACCCCACTGTATTTGCCAAGCACCCAGGCCTCACTACTCAAGCGGTGCATGACGTCGATGTAGGAGAGCACCCCCCCTTCAAGTCGATACCTTATCGGGTGCCACCCATTAAACTCCCAGCGCTCAGGGATGAGCTGGAGTATATGCTGGCGAGAGGTTTGATCGAGAAGGGGGCAGTACGGTGGACTTCTCCTGTCACTCTGCAGCCCAAACCTGATGGAAAAGTTTGGTTCTGCATTGACTTTAGGCAGTTGAACGGGTTGACCCCCACCAATGCATATCCTCTTCCCCGGGTGGATGACAGTGTGGATAAGATCGGGAAAGCAAGGTACTTGACCAAGGTAGACCTCGTCAAAGGCTACTGGCAAGTACCACTGTCTGAGCGGGCTAAAGAGGTGTGCGGGTTTGTGGTGGATGGCAGTACTTACCGTTGCAACGTGATGCCATATGGTCTGAAAAATGCACCGGCCACTTTCCAGAGCTTAATGAATGACATCGTAGCAGACATCCCAAACTGTACTGTCTACCTTGATGACGTGATCATTTATGACAACGATTTCCAAAGTCACTGTGAGCACATAGAAGCCTTATTTAGTCAACTTAGTAAAGCAGGCTTGGTGGTTAATCTGGGCAAGTGTGACTTTGTGCAAGCCACGGTGCAGTATCTGGGGTTTGTGGTTGGGTTAGGGCAGGTGAGCCTGCCCCAACAGAAGATACAGGCTATCGACTTGTTCCCCAGGCCGACCACCAAGCGGCAGATCATGAGATTTTTGGGCATGATTGGGTATTACCGCCGCTTTATAAGAGGCTATTCTACTGTGTTAGCTCCTTTGACAGATCTACTAGCCAAAGATAAAAAGTTCCACTGGGCACCTGAGTGTGAGCAGGCGTTTCGAGTAGTTAAACACCTTTTATGCACTCGCCCTATCCTCAGGGCCCCGGACTTTGAACGACCATTTCAGTTGGCGACTGATGCCAGCGGAGTAGGGGCTGGTGCTGTACTTTTGCAGACGGACGAGGAAGGTCTTGAGCATCCAGTCAGTTTCTTTTCAGAGAAATTTAATTCGGCACAGAAAAACTATTCGGTTGTTGAAAAGGAACTGCTGGCAATCGTGTTAGCGCTCAGACACTTTGAGGTCTATGTTCCTGCCTATGGGCCAGTCGTGGTAGTGTATACCGACCACCACCCGCTTAAGTTCCTCAATCAGTTCCACAACCGGAATATGAGGCTGACCAGATGGTCGCTCATGTTGCAAGAGTACAACTTAGACATTCGCCATATTGCCGGTGAGAATGTGATTGCGGACTGTTTGTCGCGGGTGGAGGATCCGGGGTAGGCTACCACAGTATGTTGGTATAGCCTCCTGTCTTGGCTCGCGGTGTATTTTTGCGCTGGTGCTTGTTGGCTCGCGTGTGTAGCATCAGCGTAGGGTCGCAGGGCAGGAGTTGTTGGCTTTGATTGGAAGAAAATTAGGCTACATCTATAGTAGCCGCCAAAAACAACATTAATATAAAATATGAAAAATTAAATAAAAACTCTTTCTTTTTGATAATTAATTTTAAGATAATATTGTAGCTGAGTACTGAGTGCAGATGATTTTCCCTCAGTAGGCTGTGCTTCTTAAAGCTCGCTCTGGGAGCACAATGTTGTGAATTAATGTATTATATTTGGGAAGGGTGATAAGATTTTTTTTTATATATAAATGTTGTTGTATTTTTTTTGAGGAGACTGAGCTTGCATTCCATGAGTGGCAGAGTGGTTAGGAGTGGCAGATTCTAGCGACATTCTGCCTGTTCAGATATGGGCTCATGGTTGAGTGTCCCATATCTTGGGGGGGGTGTGACGCCTCCCGGCGCTAGCAGAATGGTTGCGTGGGGCATTGCAGGTCGCTAGCGCTCGCCAGGATGGGGGGATGGGCTACAGTTGTCCTAGAATGATCTGCTTTATTTAATTAGTGTCGTGTTGCCACAGACAGTCTAGAAATGGTCTATGTTTTGGTCTGTGACCGCGCCTTATATTTTATATTCGCTATAATATAAATGTTGCTTGTGTGGGAGGCGAGCGAGAGAGGGTGAGGGAGTACACCTGGCAGCGAGGTGAGCTATGACGCGGCTCGCTTGGGCGCTGACGGCGTTGGCGGCCGGGTGGTCAACTAGTCCCTTCCCGTCGCGGCCTCATGTTTTTTACCAGCTCAGAGCTTGCCTGACACGCGTATCGCCTACATCCTTTGCAATTCTGTCCCCCATACTCGCCACTTTGCATACCATTTCTCTCTCTCGACTTCTCCTTTCTCATTCTCTAATCTTTATTAAACTCAACATCCCTTCTGGTTTAAGCATAGACGTTCACCGTCGACCAGTCGTATTGTACGCGAAGCTCTCAGATATTTCCATGTACTGTATTAGGTTAAGGAGGTATTAGGCTTTATTGAGGTTTTTGAGAGACGGACTTTTCCGTATGTGTCCTCTCTCGGGAAGGTTGTAGACCGGTATATGTCTCCCTGGCAAGGTGTTGAGTGATTCTGCTTGGTTATCTAAAGCTAGACTGGGGGTAAGGTTACTGTGTCGTTGTCTCCGATGTGCGCAGTGTTAGCTAAGCCCTGCACGACATCAACAGGTACTGTGGGAGCCTAAGTTGTCTTCGGGTGGGTTTACTTTGCGAGCACAGCGCTGTGGTGTGAGAGGGCCATAGCCTATCCCTCACAACATAGTGCTGCCTCTTTGTGTTGACTTCTGAGGGATCGCCAGGATAGAACTAGGTACTAGAGACCTAGATTTATCAAGAGAGCATCCCCGTCATATAACGTAATCTTCATTATACCACCTTCGGACAACGTTAGGCTACGAGCCGCATGCTCGCCCATTGTTGCCCTGCCTTGATACCCCAGCTAGACTTTATTAACTGAGCAGACACTGGTTAGAGATAAGCCCCATTATTATATGTATGCAGCATTATTATTCACTGCACTTTTGAGCCGAGGTTGTTGTTGAGTTGCACAACCCTAGTAGGCTGTTGCGTTGTGTCACGAAGCATTTCTTTAGTTGTCGAGCATTACTACCTTTGCGCAGTCTTTATTATTCGCCTGCCTATTATTACTATATGTCCTAGTATTTATTGTGACCCGTATTCTGCATTATAATTGTTCAAGATTCTTTACAAACATCTTCCCAGCATCAGACTTATTTCAGAAGTTTCCAGTTGATGTTGCAGGACTAGCATTGCACTTTCTTTAATACAGGAGTGCCAGTTATTTGAGTATCTACCGTAACGTTAATTAATCACGTTAACTATCTTTTCTTTGTGTAACCTAATCGAGTAATCTTTTACTGTTTGAGAATAGGCTGTTTCATCGAGCGTCCGCCTAGTGTGTGTGCACCAGTTACCGAGTCATAGGATACCTCGTTGTCCAGGCACGACTCAGGGCGGTAATGGTGTTTTGTTTTCCAGTGTTTAAGGCAGGGGTTGGATCTAGTGTTACCGTTGTTGCATTTTGCCATTATCTAGTCCAATGTTGAAGAGACCTGTGTCTTTGAGAACCTGGATCGTAACAATAAACTTGTAAGAGAGAAAGAGGAGTTCTGGGTGAATGTGGAGGCGTGCCTGGATAAGTTTGACAAGAACGAAAGAATATTTCTGATTGGGGATGTGAATGGGAAGGTGGGTGATAGGAAAGTTGATGGAGTGGTGGGAGGGTGGGGTGAATGGGAATGGTAGTGCACTTGTGGACGTATGTGTGGGGAGGAGGCTGTGGATAGCCAACACCTTCTTCCGACACAGAATGATACACAGGTACACATGGAAAGTGGTGTGGACGATGAAGGATAAGACAGTGGTGGAATGAAAGGCACTGATTGATTATATGTGTGGATGAATGAATGAAGAAATCTGTGATGGATGCTAGGGTGTAAAGGGGTATTGGAGGGGGTCTGTCTGATCATTATGTAGTAGTAGCTAAAATTAGGATACAAGAGAAGTGGGTGAGGAGAGCTGGAGGGAGGCGAGAGGAAGGTG
>JBAKBP010038783.1:5000-15762 GCA_037953745.1 Lithodes maja
CTACCCTGCCAGTTAGCAACGACATTTTCATTCTCACTCCTTAGATTTTTTTCTTTTCTATCTATCGATAACTTTAAAGGTGTAATATCTCCATCATATCAAAGACTCACCCTAAGGGTCATAGAGTAAATTAGTCTTATTTTTGTCTCCCGAATTTGCCATTAAATTTATGAAAAGGATTACTGAATCACCCTGTATATATATATATATATATATATATATATATATATATATATATATATATATATATACTGTGTAGTGTTAGGCCCTATTTATAGAAATTGAGGGTAGATTATAGGAAGTACGTGCGTGTTGGAGAGAGAGAGTGAATGAACAGCCTCCCCGACCTAGATATAGTGGGAATTATATCTCCCACACTCTATAATTATATCTCCCACACTCTATAATTATATCTCCCACACTCTATAATTATATCTCCCACACTCTATAATTATATCTCCCACACTCTATAATTATAATGAATGGGAAGCGAGAGTACGGCAACTCACACGCCTTAACCATAACAGTGTGGTGGTGGTGGTGGTAGTGTGGAGGTGGGGTGGTGTGGTGGTGGTGGTGGTGGTGTGGAGGTGGTGGAGGTGGTGTGGAGGTGGTGTGGTGGTGGTGGTGGTGTGGAGGTGGTGTGGTGGAGGTGGTGTGGTGGTGGTGGTGGTGGTGTGGTGGTGGTGGTGGTCTGGTTATTCTGGTCCCCCCTTCTTCCTCATGTTATGCCCCATTTGCTTTGTGATTTTAAGACGTTTGCCCCATAAATATGTCGATTTTAAGACGTTTCGCCACATTTATTTGTCAATATTAAGACCTTTCGTGCCCCTTAGGTGTCTATTTTTTTCCTGGCGAGCGAGAGCGAGAGAGAGATGCAACATTGCGGCGAAGAGAGAGAGAGATGGCAGAGAGTTGGTGAGTGGACAGGATTTAATGATACGAAAGGCTTTCCTTTCTACTTTGTCTAGGAGTGCGGTGTGTGAGGATCCTCCCCACACATGTGAACAATACTCAATACAAGGACGTACTGTGCCCCTGTACAGAGCAAGAAGCTGCGCAGGGGTAAAGAACCCCTTGAGGCGGTTGAGCACATCCAGCTTCTGGAAGGCTGCCTTAGTAAGACTGGTAATATGGTCCTTCCAAGTGAGCGCAGAAGAAAAGGAAACACCGAGAATATTGAGAGAAGATGAAGGATTGATTTTTGCATTGTTGAAGTGTAAGGGATAGTCCTCTGGGAGTGTAAGGGATAGTCCTCTGGGAGTGTAAGGGATAGTCCTCTGGGAGTGTAAGGGATAGTCCTCTGGGAGTGTAAGGGATAGTCCTCTGGGAGTGTAAGGGATAGTCCTCTGGGAGTGTAAGGGATAGTCCTCTGGGAGTGTAAGGGATAGTCCTCTGGGAGTGTAAGGGATAGTCCTCTGGGAGTGTAAGGGATAGTCCTCTGGGAGTGTAAGGGATAGTCCTCTGGGAGTGTAAGGGATAGTCCTCTGGGAGTGTAAGGGATAGTCCTCTGGGAGTGTAAGGGATAGTCCTCTGGGAGTGTAAGGGATAGTCCTCTGGGAGTGTAAGGGATAGTCCTCTGGGAGTGTAAGGGATAGTCCTCTGGGAGTGTAAGGGATAGTCCTCTGGGAGTGTAAGGGATAGTCCTCTGGGAGTGTAAGGGATAGTCCTCTGGGAGTGTAAGGGATAGTCCTCTGGGAGTGTAAGGGATAGTCCTCTGGGAGTGTAAGGGATAGTCCTCTGGGAGTGTAAGGGATAGTCCTCTGGGAGTGTAAGGGATAGTCCTCTGGGAGTGTAAGGGATAGTCCTCTGGGAGTGTAAGGGATAGTCCTCTGGGAGTGTAAGGGATAGTCCTCTGGGAGTGTAAGGGATAGTCCTCTGGGAGTGTAAGGGATAGTCCTCTGGGAGTGTAAGGGATAGTCCTCTGGGAGTGTAAGGGATAGTCCTCTGGGAGTGTAAGGGATAGTCCTCTGGGAGTGTAAGGGATAGTCCTCTGGGAGTGTAAGGGATAGTCCGCTGGGAGTGTAAGGGATAGTCCGCTGGGAGTGTAAGGGATAGTCCGCTGGGAGTGTAAGGGATAGTCCGCTGGGAGTGTAAGGGATAGTCCTCTGGGAGTGTAAGGGATAGTCCTCTGGGAGTGTAAGGGATAGTCCTCTGGGAGTGAAAGGGAGTACAAAGGAGTACAAAGGAAATCAAGCAACAACATATCTAGTGACCCTTCTAGGCTGCTTGTCCTCCAAAACACTGAGGATCAAGTGTCCAAACAGTGGTTTAGAGTGGGTAAGGGAACATTGGAAAGGGAACTACTGCCCTGCCACTAACGTGGCAGGACTAGGAAGTTAGTAGGGGACATATGGGTTAGTAACTGAGGGGAGGATAAAGTTATTCATTTACAAACGCAGTCAGTCGTGGGTTTGATGCGAGATATTTGTCTAGGCGGAATTTAAATGAATCAACGGTGCTGCAGTCTATAACGTCTCGGGGAAGCCCATTCCACAAGTTGACAACTCGATTGAAGAAGAAATTCTTAGATTCGTGCGAGTTAAAAGATTTACCAATAATTTTGCAACCGTTTCCCCGGGTGTAATTAGATTGGTCGATAGTGAAGTACTTACTACAGTTCATATTGTCGATGCCTTTGATGATTTTGAACACTTGAATTAAGTCGCCTCTTAATCTGCGCTGGGTTAAAGGAAATAGATTTAATTCTCTAAGACGCTCTTCGTATGGTTTGTTCTTTAGGCTAGGTATCATTTTGGTAACTCTACGTTGAACTCGTTCTAGCTTGTTTATATCTTTTTGGTAATAAGGGCACCAGGATTGAACGCAGTATTCCAGAAGAGGGCGGACTAAGGAATTGTAAAGGGTTAGGATAACTTCTTTGGATTTATGCTCAAATGACCTGCCTATAAAGCCAATTATTTTGTTTGCCTTCTTAACAACTTCTGAACATTGTTGACTCGGTTTTAGGTTACTCGATATTGTTACTCCCAGATCGGTTTCTCTGTTTACATTCTTAAGCTGAGTGCCATTCATCGAATAGTTTGCTTTCTCATTTAGGTATCCGACATGTAGTACTTTACATTTATCCGCATTGAAACTCATTTGCCAAATTTGGGCCCAACATGACAATTTATCTAGATTGTGTTGCATATCGTCAACTTGTTCTTTTGAGAGTACGCTATTTGCAATTTTTGTATCGTCAGCAAATTTTGAGATTGTGCAGGTGAGACCCTCATCTATGTCGTTGATGTAAATTAGAAAGAGAATTGGTCCTAGTACCGATCCCTGGGGTACCCCGCTACTTACATTGGTCCATTTAGATGCCTTACCGTTTATGACTACCCTTTGCTTTCTGTTGCTGAGCCAATTTTCTATCCATTTCAACACACCGTCTTGTATTCCATGCGCTTTTAGTTTTAGCAGTAAACGTTT
Source organism: Lithodes maja (assembly GCA_037953745.1). Classification (NCBI taxonomy): domain Eukaryota; kingdom Metazoa; phylum Arthropoda; class Malacostraca; order Decapoda; family Lithodidae; genus Lithodes; species Lithodes maja. The sequence continues at coordinate 8,436 of JBAKBP010038783.1, forward strand.
GTGGGGAACTTTGTCAAAGGCCTTTTGAAAATCAAGATATATAATATCTACAGCTTTACTCTCATCGTAGCGGTTGAGGATATCGTGGAAGAAGTCTAAGAGGTTTGTTAAACAGGAACGTTTTTTACGAAAGCCGTGTTGAGTATCTTTAAGTATGTTATTTTCCTCTAAGTGATTTACGAGTCTGTCTCTTATGACCGTTTCTAGCATTTTACATACAACTGAGGTTAAGCTAATTGGACGATAGTTACTGGGTAGGGATTTGCTGCCTTTTTTGAAGATCGGTGTTACGTTGGCTAGCTTCCACTGATCAGGCATAGTTCCAGACTGCAAGGATTTATTGAATAGTAATGTCAGTGGTTTGGTGAGCTCATTCTTAGCTTCCTTTAGAACTCTAGGCGAGATTGTATCAGGTCCTGGCGTTTTATTTACCTTGAGTTTATCTAAACAATTCAATACTTCTCTCTCTGTAACGGTGATATTGCTTAGAACATCTGAATTATCAATCTGAATCGGCGATGGTGTAGGGATATCACTGAGGTCTTCTGTTGTAAAAACTGATGCAAAGAAGGTATTGAGGGCATTACTCATTTGTACTTCGTCTTTGGTGTATTCTCCTTTTTCATCGACTAACGGTCCAACAGTTGAAGTAACTACTTTTTTCTTTCTGATATAACTATAGAATTCTTTCGGGTTTGTTTTACTTTGATTCGCAATATGTAACTCTAAGGTCTTTTTACTTTGCTTAATTAACTTTTTGGCTTTGCGTCGTAGCTCTACAAATTTCACCCGTTCTTCGTCATTTTGTGAGGATTTTAATCTATCATTAGCAAATTTTTTAGCAAGCAGGCAGTTTGAAATATCTTTATTCCACCATTTGGGCTTATTATTATGGCCTGGACGCCGTATTTTCGATGGTATGCAGTCTTGCACTGCTTTTAGGTAAGTGGTTTCGAATAACTTCCAAGATGTATTTATGTCGTTATTGTTAATTAAAAAGCTCCAGTCAGTTTCTTTAAACATAGCTCTAAGTTTATGGAAGTTTGCTTTCTTAAAATTAGGGACTTTTTCGATGCTACTATTTGGTTCGTTACTAGTAAACTTTAAAGTGAAAGTTATCGTACGATGGTCGCTGTTACTGAATTCATCACCAACATTCAAATTCTCTATCAATTCTTCTTTTGTTGCAAGTACAATGTCAAGAACGTTATTACCACGGGTCGGCGTTCGAACAAATTGATAAAGCGAACTCTCTTGCAAGTTCGTATACAAGTCATGTCCGGAGTGTGAAGTAAGAGTATCGCCCCACTTGGTCACAGGTAAATTAAAGTCGCCAAAAATTACGGTATCTTGTGAGTTACTTACATCTGCAATTTGTTCGTAAATTTCTCGGTCAGTTTGCACTGATTGAGCTGGAGGTCTGTATATTAACGCAAGTATTATTTTTGTACCTTTATTATTCTTTATTAGCACAAAAGATGTGTCGACGTTCACAATTTGAGGTTTTGACACGTGGGTCGGGTTAAGACTTTCTTTGATATAAAATAAAACGCCACCTCCATTTTTATTTATTCGGCTGTTCTCAAACATTACATAACCGGGAAGTGAATACTCTGCTAAAAAGTCTCTATCTTCTGTATTGAGCCAAGATTCTGTTATGCCAATCACATCATAATTTTCTGTAAACACTAGTTCCTCTAAATCTGAAAATTTATTGCGTATGCTACGAGCGTTTGCATAGAAAACCTTTAAAGTTGCGGTTTTAGAACTCGCAGAACGTTCTTTCATCGAATTTTTGGTTCTGGTCGGATCTACATTTTCATTCATGGCTGTCCTCGGTCCTCGGTCGTTATCCCTGACGGTTTTGAATTTGGGTCGTGTTGGTGGAGCTTTATCCAAAATCGCGGTTCTTGACGGATTAGTATTTAATTCCTTTGTAGGTTGCCGTCCTCGCAATAGTCCTCGGGATAGTCCTCTGGGAGTGTAAGGGATAGTCCTCTGGGAGTGTAAGGGATAGTCCTCTGGGAGTGTAAGGGATAGTCCTCTGGGAGTGTAAGGGATAGTCCTCTGGGAGTGTAAGGGATAGTCCTCTGGGAGTGTAAGGGATAGTCCGCTGGGAGTGTAAGGGATAGTCCTCTGGGAGTGTAAGGGATAGTCCTCTGGGAGTGTAAGGGATAGTCCGCTGGGAGTGTAAGGGATAGTCCTCTGGGAGTGTAAGGGATAGTCCTCTGGGAGTGTAAGGGATAGTCCTCTGGGAGTGTAAGGGATAGTCCTCTGGGAGTGTAAGGGATAGTCCTCTGGGAGTGTAAGGGATAGTCCTCTGGGAGTGTAAGGGATAGTCCTCTGGGAGTGTAAGGGATAGTCCTCTGGGAGTGTAAGGGATAGTCCTCTGGGAGTGTAAGGGATAGTCCTCTGGGAGTGTAAGGGATAGTCCGCTGGGAGTGTAAGGGATAGTCCTCTGGGAGTGTAAGGGATAGTCCTCTGGGAGTGTAAGGGATAGTCCTCTGGGAGTGTAAGGGATAGTCCTCTGGGAGTGTAAGGGATAGTCCGCTGGGAGTGTAAGGGATAGTCCTCTGGGAGTGTACGGGATAGTCCGCTGGGAGTGTAAGGGATAGTCCTCTGGGAGTGTAAGGGATAGTCCTCTGGGAGTGTAAGGGATAGTCCTCTGGGAGTGTTAGGGATAGTCCTCTGGGAGTGTAAGGGATAGTCCGCTGGGAGTGTAAGGGATAGTCCTCTGGGAGTGTAAGGGATAGTCCTCTGGGAGTGTAAGGGATAGTCCTCTGGGAGTGTAAGGGATAGTCCTCTGGGAGTGTAAGGGATAGTCCTCTGGGAGTGTAAGGGATAGTCCTCTGGGAGTGTAAGGGATAGTCCTCTGGGAGTGTAAGGGATAGTCCTCTGGGAGTGTAAGGGATAGTCCTCTGGGAGTGTAAGGGATAGTCCTCTGGGAGTGTAAGGGATAGTCCTCTGGGAGTGTAAGGGATAGTCCTCTGGGAGTGTAAGGGATAGTCCTCTGGGAGTGTAAGGGATAGTCCTCTGGGAGTGTAAGGGATAGTCCTCTGGGAGTGTAAGGGATAGTCCGCTGGGAGTGTAAGGGATAGTCCTCTGGGAGTGTAAGGGATAGTCCTCTGGGAGTGTAAGGGATAGTCCTCTGGGAGTGTAAGGGATAGTCCGCTGGGAGTGTAAGGGATAGTCCTCTGGGAGTGTAAGGGATAGTCCTCTGGGAGTGTAAGGGATAGTCCTCTGGGAGTGTAAGGGATAGTCCTCTGGGAGTGTAAGGGATAGTCCTCTGGGAGTGTAAGGGATAGTCCTCTGGGAGTGTAAGGGATAGTCCTCTGGGAGTGTAAGGGATAGTCCTCTGGGAGTGTAAGGGATAGTCCTCTGGGAGTGTAAGGGATAGTCCTCTGGGAGTGTAAGGGATAGTCCTCTGGGAGTGTAAGGGATAGTCCTCTGGGAGTGTAAGGGATAGTCCTCTGGGAGTGTAAGGGATAGTCCTCTGGGAGTGTAAGGGATAGTCCTCTGGGAGTGTAAGGGATAGTCCTCTGGGAGTGTAAGGGATAGTCCTCTGGGAGTGTAAGGGATAGTCCTCTGGGAGTGTAAGGGATAGTCCGCTGGGAGTGTAAGGGATAGTCCTCTGGGAGTGTAAGGGATAGTCCTCTGGGAGTGTAAGGGATAGTCCTCTGGGAGTGTAAGGGATAGTCCTCTGGGAGTGTAAGGGATAGTCCTCTGGGAGTGTAAGGGATAGTCCTCTGGGAGTGTAAGGGATAGTCCGCTGGGAGTGTAAGGGATAGTCCGCTGGGAGTGTAAGGGATAGTCCTCTGGGAGTGTAAGGGATAGTCCTCTGGGAGTGTAAGGGATAGTCCTCTGGGAGTGTAAGGGATAGTCCTCTGGGAGTGTAAGGGATAGTCCTCTGGGAGTGTAAGGGATAGTCCTCTGGGAGTGTAAGGGATAGTCCTCTGGGAGTGTAAGGGATAGTCCTCTGGGAGTTATGATGAAGAAAATGGGTTTTGGAAGCATTAAGGGGGGAGGGTTCACTTTTTGGGCGATTTTTGCATGTATTCATTATTATTCTAGTTTCCTCCCTAGACCTCCATCAAATTTAAAAAAAAAACATCCATTAGATCCTCTTTCTAGATTAATTTGTACATTTTTCGGTAGAAAAATGTCTCGGCCGAAGGCCGATTCTTCCAACATTACAGGCTCACTATCGTTCGCCAGGGAAAAAATTGACACCTAAATAGCACGAAAGGTTTAAATATTGACGAAGACCTTTCGCCCCTAAAGGTCTTAAAATCGACTAACTAATGGGGCAAACATCTCAACATCTGAACACTAATGGGGCTAAACATGAGGGAGGAAGTGGTCCAGAAAACCGGCCCATCCCCCCTTAATTAAAGCATGTGGGTGTGGGAAGGATGGGTAGGGGGGGGGGGGGGGAGGGGATGAGGGGGAGAGAGTAGGGGGTTGTGTGTGTGTACAAAGGAGTACAAAGGAAATCAAGCAACAACAGGTCTAGTGACCCTTCTAGGCTGCTTGTCCTCCAAAACACTGAGGATCAAGTGTCCAAACAGTGGTTTAGAGTGGGTAAGGGAACATTGGAAAGGGAACTACTGCCCTAGAACTAATGTCCGTGGCAGGATTAGGAAGTTAGTAGGGGACAGATGGGTTAGTAACTGAGGGGGGTATACAATAAAGTTATTCATTTACAAACGCAGTCAGTCGCGGGTTTGATGCGAGATATTTGTCTAGGCGGAGTTTAAATGAATCAACGGTGCTGCAGTCTATAACATCTCGGGGAAGCCCATTCCACAAGTTGACAACTCGATTGAAGAAGAAATTCTTAGATTCGTGTGAGTTAAAAGATTTACCAATAATTTTGCAACCGTTTCCCCGCGTGTAATTAGATTGGTCGATAGTGAAGTACTTACTACAGTTCATATTGTCGATGCCTTTGATGATTTTGAACACTTGAATTAAGTCGCCTCTTAATCTGCGCTGGGTTAAAGGAAATAGATTTAATTCTCTAAGACGCTCTTCGTATGGTTTGTTCTTTAGGCTAGGTATCATTTTGGTAACTCTACGTTGAACTCGTTCTAGCTTGTTTATATCTTTTTGGTAATAAGGGCACCAGGATTGAACGCAGTATTCCAGAAGAGGGCGGACTAAGGAATTGTAAAGGGTTAGGATAACTTCTTTGGATTTATGCTCAAATGACCTGCCTATAAAGCCAATTATTTTGTTTGCCTTCTTAACAACTTCTGAACATTGTTGACTCGGTTTTAGGTTACTCGATATTGTTACTCCCAGATCGGTTTCTTTGTTTACATTCTTAAGCCGAGTGCCATTCATCGAATAGTTTGCTTTCTCATTTAGGTATCCGATATGTAGTACTTTACATTTATCCGCATTGAAACTCATTTGCCAAATTTGGGCCCAACATGACAATTTATCTAGATTGTGTTGCATATCGTCAACTTGTTCTTTTGAGAGTACGCTATTTGCAATTTTTGTATCGTCAGCAAATTTCGAGACTGTACAGGTGAGACCCTCATCTATGTCGTTGATGTAAATTAGAAAGAGAATTGGTCCTAGTACCGATCCCTGGGGTACCCCACTACTTACATTGGTCCATTTAGATGCCTTACCGTTTATGACTACCCTTTGCTTTCTGTCGCTGAGCCAATTTTCTATCCATTTCAACACACCGTCTTGTATTCCATGCGCTTTTAGTTTTAGCAGTAATCGTTTGTGGGGAACTTTGTCAAAGGCCTTTTGAAAATCAAGGTATATAATATCTACAGCTTTACTCTCATCGTAGAGGTTGAAGATATCGTGGAAGAAGTCTAAGAGGTTTGTTAAACAGGAACGTTTTTTACGAAAGCCGTGTTGAGTATCTTTAAGTAAGTTATTTGCCTCTAAGTGATTTACGAGTCTGTCTCTTATGACCGTTTCTAGCATTTTACATACAATTGAGGTTAAGCTAATTGGACGATAGTTACTGGGTAGGGATTTGCTGCCTTTTTTGAATATCGGTGTTACGTTGGCTAGCTTCCACTGATCAGGCATAGTCCCAGACTGCAAGGATTCATTGAATAGCAATGTCAGTGGTTTGGAGAGCTCATCCTTAGCTTCCTTTAGAACTCTAGGTGAGATTGTATCAGGTCCAGGCGTTTTATTTACCTTGAGTTTATCTAAACAATTCAATACTTCTCTCTCTGTAACGGTGATATTGCTTAGAACATCTGAATTATCAATCTGAATCGGCGATGGTGTAGGGATATCACTGAGGTCTTCGGTTGTAAAAACTGATGCAAAGAAGGTATTGAGGGCATTACTCATTTGTACTTCGTCTTTGGTGTATTCTCCATTTTCATCGACTAACGGTCCAACAGTTGAAGTAACTACTTTTTTCTTTCTGATATAACTATAGAATTCTTTCGGGTTTGTTTTACTTTGATTCGCAACATGTAACTCCAGGGTCTTTTTACTTTGCTTAATTAACTTTTTGGCTTTGCGTCGTAGCTCTACAAATTTCACCCGTTCTTCGTCATTTTGTAAGGATTTTAATCTATCATTAGCAAATTTTTTAGCAAGCAGACAGTCTGAAATATCTTTATTCCACCATTTGGGCTTATCATTTTGGCCTGGACGCCGTATTTTCGATGGTATGCAGTCTTGCACTGCCTTAAGGTAAGTGGTTGTGAAACACTCCCAAGATGTATTTATGTCGTTATTGTTAGTCAGAAAGCTCCAGTCAGTTTCTTTAAGTTTTGATTTAAGTTTATGAAAATTTGCTTTCTTGAAATTAGGGACTTTCTCAATGCTGCTATTTGATTTGTTACTAGTAAACTTTAAAGTGAAAGTTATCGTACGATGGTCGCTGTTACTGAATTCATCACCAACATTCAAATTCTCTATTAATTCTTCTTTTGTTGCGAGTACAAGGTCAAGCACATTATTACCACGGGTCGGAGATTGTACAAATTGAAAAAGTGAACTCTCTTGCAAGTTAGCATAGAGGTCGTGTCCAGAGTGTGAAGTAAGAATATCGCCCCATTTAGTCACGGGTAAGTTGAAATCGCCAAGAATTACGGTATCTTGTATGTTAGTTATTTCTGCAATTTGTTCATAAATTTCACTGTCAGTTTGCACTGATTGAGATGGGGGTCTGTATAATAAAGCTAGTGTTATTTTAGTTCCTCGTTTATTATTTAATAGTACGTAAGATATGTCTATATTCGCAATTTGAGGTTTTGACATTAAGACGGGATTAAGACTTTCTTTTATAAAAAACAGAACTCCTCCTCCATTTCTATTGATCCGACTTTTC